>CAUYSK010117866.1:0-35694 GCA_963575035.1 Avahi laniger
AAAGATCTCTGACAAAATAGAATGCTACCCCATTTAATCCATTTAATCTAAATACTGACGTAAAGAATTCAATGATATACTTGGATCAAAACCTGAGGCTTAGCAAGAGCGAGACCCCGTCTCTACTAAAAAAAAATAGAAAGAAATTAATCGGACAACTAAAATTATTCTATAGAGAAAAATTAGCCGGGCATGGTGGCGCATGCTTGTAGTCCCAGCTACTCAGGAGGCTGAGGCAGGAGGATCGCTTGAGCCCAGGAGTTTGAGGTTGCTGTGAGCTAGGCTGATGCCACGGCACTCTAGCCCAGGCAACACAGTGAGACTCTGTCTCAAAAAAAAAAAAAAAAAAAAAAAAACCTGAGGCTTTATAGAAGATGTTCACATTAGACATGAACATATATTGAGTTTCTGTTTTTCAAACTATGCAACATGGTTTTTCAAACTAACACTGAGATGGTGGAGTTCAGAACAGCATGTTCTTACTCTTGGATATTTCCTGGAGTTTCGAAGGGGAATCTTATTCACATATATATTTTCGCTTTCACATATTTCCAATTTCTGCTCTACCAGTACCTACAGAACTGCCCTGCTTAATATGTACTTGAGTGCAACCTTTGGAAATTTGATGCTCATTTTCATATCTGTTTACTACAGGACTAGCTATATTTTTACTGGCAAAGAAACATAGGATTCCATCGGGATAAATACACATTGATCCACTACAGAAATCGCCATGACAAATGGTTTAGTGGAGAAGTTATGTTATATTCTGAGAATGGAAATATAATAAAGCAAAATAAGCATTCATTTTAACATTGGTTATTGAGATCCCAAACATTTCAGATTGTTTTTAAAAAATGCCAAGAGAAGTTGAAGAGTATTGCCCAGGCCAGAATGTTTATTGCATACATAAATGAATGTAAAAAAGACAGTATTCTTACCATGCTAGGAAAGAAGACAACTTTATTTTAAGAAAATAAGCACAGAAGGCTTTCCAAAGAGCAAGGCCAATGTTCAGATTTATATATGGCTGAGCACAGGGGATCCTTAACTTGTTCGAACAGTAAGATTTAAACACATTAGACCAGAACAAAATTGTCTGGTCTAATAACATAGTAAGTATGTCTTCATGGGGTCTAAGATTGAAAAGGTAGAGAAGAAAAGTAAGAAGTAGAAAAAGGATAAGGAAAAGAAATAGGAAGAAACAAACAAAAAAGAGAAGAAAAAGAAGGAATTAGAAGGATTTTTAGTACATATAATGGGAAAATAGGTCCAACTTTGCTCAACTAGCACAGAGACTTTTAAAGATAATTTATCTAATATTTCCATTTAAAAACACTCAAATTATTGAGATATAAACATTTCTATTTTTCTATTTGAACATTTCAAAGGCTTTAATTGAAATAACTAAAATTAAAAGCAAAATAAAGCAAAGCACTGCATCATACGGTACTTACCTCTTTACATATTTACCGCCATATAGATACTTCAAAATGAGGAACTACTTTTTAATATTAATGAAATTGCACTTGCACACACAGAGGCTTGTTTCTCTGGATGTGCACTCAAAGAGGGAGAGTCGAGGGGAAGGAAGTAATGAAGCAGAATAGATCATAATCACATACTTCTAGAACAGGATTTCCTACATATTATTTCTCATGCACAAGAATCATCTAGGGATGATAATAATAATCATCATCTATTATTAAATAGCAAATTCTTTTATTCAGTTACCAAATATTTTAATTAAGATGCAGTAGAATAGGACCCTGTAATTTAAATTTTTAATAAGCACCTCAAGTCATTTTGATGTAGATGTTATGGAAACTGTTTTAAGAAGTCTAGAAACATTAAGGTTCTGTCACGGTGACTGAACAGCTGGACAGACTTCTGAGAAGGATTGTGAGGTATTTCACACAAATATTAAAGATGGAACAGGTACTGTCCAGCCATGGTAGGCAGTGATGCCATACCCCAAACATTTTTAGCACTTAAAACCAAATGCCAAATGTTTGTAATGAGTCTATACATTCTGCACTTAGAAGTTATAATTAAATAGTGGATTAATTTGCTTAGATAGAGTAAAATCGTGGTGGATGGAAAAGAGTGTAGATGATTCTACATTATGTTTTAACATCCTACAGGTAAAAACAAGGGTAAAATGGAACAAATAAAGTTTGGAGTTAGGAAGTTTGAAAACCTTGGATATCCTCTGTACAGGGTGCAGATACATAATTTAAGTTTATTAAAGTAGTTCCGCTTTTAAAATGTGTCATTTTGAAGAACATTTTTAATCAATAGTTTATTAAAACAATATTCCACTTGATATACTTTATTTCTGGAATTTTAAATTTTAATGTGACACATATTAATCTGTATTATAGTACCAATTATAATAAAAAACTTCACATGAAACATTTTCTTACTTTTTTATGTTTTATTTCCTGAGATAATTTTTTTATATTTTCTGAAGTTTAAAGCTCCATGAGTTTAAAATGAATCCTACTCTAAAATATATAAAAAGAACAGCATCTATTGCCACTGATGTCCTTGATGTTACAGTAATGTCTGTGATGACAGCAATAAGAAAATACATGATAGTTTAGATTATTTCCAAGTTGTAGATTATCTCTTAGGGTAAGGGAGTAAAAAATATGTACACATGCACAGGCACACACACACACACACACACACACACACACATAGGTACACACAAACACAGCATGTAAAATAGGGTGACTGTAGCTAACAATAATTCATTGTATATTTAAAAATAACTAAAAGAGTAGAACCAGAATGTTCCCAACACTGAGAAATGATAAATTCTTGAGGTGATTGATATCTCAATTATTCTTATTTGATGATTAAACACTGTATGCCTGTATCAAAATGTTTTATGTACTCTGTAAATATGTACAAATATTATATATCCAAAATAATGAAAAATTAAAAAATTAGTGGAGCTTTTTACACATCACATACTTTGGTTTTTTTCGAAGGATAACTCAACCCAGTTAAAACAACTAAAAATACTCATTTTTTTTGAATTGGGTGGTAAATCAAGACGATTTGGAGTACATGAAATGTGAGATGTAGATTAAAGAGAAATGATATTTATAGGAGACCTATAATGTTAGGCCGCTATCATTAGTGTTCAGGAGGGAAATAGCAACAATGTGGCCTTCTAGCAGTAGAAGCTATAAAAGTCTTCCTTACTTACTGCTGTATCTTAACTCTTGCTGTCTATACTATTGTTAACCATAATGTTGACAATAGCCACTGAAATTTTCATGGCACATTTTCACTTGCAAAATATTCTCATTCTGTTTCCTTTTTTGAATTAATTCTTCAAATTGGTTTCACTTACACAAACACACACACATGCACACACACTCATTCCACATCCCATATCACCAGTTGTTTAACTTGTAATCATTTTACAGATCTTTGGTGCTTAGGACATCTCCTTCTAGAAAGCTTCCATTTACTACCTAAAAGTGTAGGAGATCCTTAATGGTTGCACTACGCTCATGTTCCATCATAGCACATATGTGCCTATTATTTGTCTTCTCTATAATATTGTGAGCAACTTGATGACAGAGGCTGCAGCGGGTTGGTTGGCATATCTGTGGAGATCAGCAGTGTGTTTGCATTTTAATTTAACTCCATATCACAACTGTGTGAGGTATGTTTTACTCACCATTGATCATAGAAGCTAAGGCATTTGAGTAAGTCTATCTCAAAAGCAGATAGCGGAGGGAGGCCCTGAAAACACATCTGGTGGTTCTAAATGAAGTTCCCTTTACCGATACAAACAGAGGCTGACCTTCTGCCTGGGCACGAATCTTGTCTCCTACATATATATTGAAATATTCACTCCTAGGGTTCCAGTGCCCAGAATTTTTTAATCCACTCACTTTTCATCAATTGAGGATTAATTTATTTTTAATTTCATGTGTTTTCTGTGAGAACTAGTTGGTTTACTTTTAAATTCTATGGAGTTTTGTTTTAGAAATGCAGGTGCTCAGAACTGAGGACATGCTTCTAAATTTAGGGCATATTGTCATCATTGATTCATATAACACCATCCTTTATTCATGTTTTCCTTTTAATCCCCACCCTCATTCCTTTTCCTCCTCCTGCCCCCAAAGCAGTAATCCTTATATATTTAATGTATTTCCATTATTATATAAATGTGTAATTTGGTTTGTATTATAATAATTCATTGCATATAAATAAATTGTTCTATATTATAGGTCTCATATATAGCTTTCTTTTTTTGATTCAGCAATATGCTTTTAAGATTTGGTCATTTAATCCATATATATGAATTCTTTTCTAACCCTTGCGTAGAACTTTATTATCTATTTCACCAAGTTTTCTCAGTTTAATCCCCTAATAATGCCATAAGAAGATTGCCTTCCTTGTATGGCCAATAATACTGCAGTTAACATTGTTGAAAATTTATTAAGGTTATGTTCCTAGAGGCAGAACTTTTAGACCATAGGTTTGCACGTACCAAATTTGATTAGGTAGCAACAAGATTCCTCTTGAGAATATCTGCACCATTTTGTAATCCTAACAGCAGAATAACTACAACACATGCTATCATTTAGAGAAAGGAGAGAGAGAGAGAGACGGACAAACAAAGAAAGAAACTGAGCTTCAGAAACCCAAATACCGTGGGCAGATGCTGCAAATGTCCCCTTCCCCAGGAAAAGGAACTGTGGGACTAAGTCCTGATTCTGCTCTCTGAAAGAATGGTTTCCACTAAACCCATTCCACTGATCTCTGTAGCATCTTTCTCCACATTCTGGGAGGTTTCTCCATTCCATTATCCTACTCAGAGAATATCTGATTAGGCCAACATTTGGGTGCCCAAAAGTTTTCATTACTGTCCAATGGACTGGATTAAAACTTCAACTGTGGCAAACTTATGCTTAGAGTTATGATTTCTTTTGTAGTACAAATCTGTTATAAACTTAGTTGGCTTCTAATTATTTTATTCCTGTCAAATCTTCACATGCAAATATCCATGTCTGAAGTTCTTTTCCAAACATTCTTCTTAGATTTGATGTATTTTTCTCTTTCCCGGATCCAGGCTTCAGCTCTTCCTCAACTAAATCATGGGTAACTTGGGCACTTAGGTAAGACAGCAGCCACATTCTTACTCTGCTTTCCCTTCGCTCTTTTGTCTAATTAAGAGAACTGTTTATTGCCAACTTAATTTATTAAAGGGTTTTATGGATGAGTATGAAAGCCATATTCTTTTTAAAATCTTTCCTGGAAAACATGTTTAAATTTTCTTTCGATATCAAATACATGTTTCATTTTATCTTTCAGTATTTCAAGTAAAGAAACAATTGCCTTTCCAACCCAAAAGATCCTCGAATTTGTGAATTATGCTTCTTTTCTTGTCTGTTTCAAAGTACCAAATTCTTTTACGAGCCCAGCTTCACGTAGTATCCTGCAACATACAGGCACAGTAAACATCACACTCTCCCAACATTCTTTTCTGCAACCCTTTTCCTCAAGGTATAAGTTCATTAAGGCAACAATTTTACCAAATACTTCACCAATATAGAACTTGCATCATCATCCTTCCAGGCTCTGATAATAGTTTCCTTCCTGTCCTTATTCCGTTTCCTAAGCCAAGACCATATACCTTGGTTACACTATGGTAATAAATCATCAGTGATGATAGTGACAAATAAAAAGCACATATTTATTTCTTTATCATGTTATATATTCATGGAAAGTCTGCCAGAGGCTGTGCTCTTTATACTTATTCCATGTTTGAAAGGGAAAGAGTAGCCAAGTAGCCATTCCCTGAAGCGTTACTAATGGTCGTAACAGAAAGAAAAGATCTAGGGTCTTGTGCCAGCAATTAAATAGCTGCTCTGGAAGTGACACTTCGCATCTCCTCACAATGTATTCACTAAAACAACTTCCATAGTCCCATCTAGTCAGAGGACTCAGAGGGCAATGAATTTAGGTGTCCATAAGGTGGAGAATTATGATAAAATAATTGATGAGCACTCTACTACAATTACAAATGCAGTTTTTCTTAGGAATTTTAAGATGGCTTAGCTGTATGTAAAGCTATCATCGTATCAGTCAATATTCTGTATAAAACACAGAAATCTCTCTCTGCATTCCAAATATAAATAAGTTTAATCATGGAAATTGGAAGCTTGAACAATTATTAAAAGGCTGATGGAGTAAAGGACAGAGGATGTTTCACCAAAAGTCACTATAAGATCAGGTGATTTTTTAAAAATTTACCTGTGACTTACTGTGGCAAATCTAAAGAGCCACTGGAAATCTACTTACCTCAAAATACTGTTAAGGAACACACAATTCTCAAGTATCTCACCTGAAAACTGCTTCAAATGCCATGTTTGTGCATGTGTTTGTTTGCAAATGCCTACTCGGAATAATGCCTGTCTCCTTTTATGCCTTTCAGATCTCCCATGAAGTCCTTTCATGGGCATCTTTTAACCCAGCTAGATAAAGAGGATTTGGTTTCCAGTTACCCCTTTGTGAGGCAGAAAGGATCTTAGAAAGGGATGATGTTATGCTTTGTTGATGACAGGTAATTCAGCATGTACATAAACTTTATGATCACATCACTAGATATAGAAAAAAAATTTGATAAATATCAAAATTCAATAAGTGTCAACATTCATTCAAATGTAAAAAAAAATAGCCAATACAAAAAGAAACTTTACAGATAAAGTCTATTCATCAGGAATTCATAACAAACATCATTCTTAATGGCGAAAAAGTAGAAGTACTTACATTAAAATAAGAAGCAAGAGGAAGATATCCTCTATCATAACAACAATTCAACACTTGGCCAGATGGCCTTAAACACAAATGCCTTCAGTGTAGAGTGATCTAATTTAAATATCTGTGCATTCTAGGGGTTGTTAGTTAGCCTAGCTAACATTTTCGCTTGGACGTTTGGCCATCCCATATTTAGCTTTCGATTTCTCTCTACCCTGTTTCTTCCATTGTCCTGATTTTCCATTACTGTATAACAAATCATGCTGATAACTGAAAGACTTAAAACAACACTTTATTTATTTATTTATTTATTTATTTATTTATTTATTTGTTTGTTTGTTATTTCATGGTTTTGTGACTCAGCTGAGCATTTTTGCTCAGGCACTTCCAGGTGCTTTCAGTCAGATGGTGTGTAGGGCAAGAGACATTTGAAGGCCTCTTCATTCATGTGTCTGGTAGCTGTGTTGGTTCAGTTAAACAACTTTGGTCTCTTGGCTTCATTCTATGTGTCCTCTGTATATGGCCAGCTTAAGAGTTTTTCCACTAAGGAAGTCTTTGTGTAGTAAGACTTCTTATATGATGACTGGAACTACTGGAATAAGTGCTATAAAAATCTTAAGTGGAACTTCATGGCTTCTTAGTTATCTGCCTTGAAATTCCCAGAACATCATTTTTAATAATCAATCAAATCATAAAGCTTTGCCCAAACTCGAGAGGAGGAAAATTACAATCCACCTTTCAAGAGGAGGAATAACAAAGTAATTGTGCTATATTGAATTTAGCTCACACATAGTCTTTCGCCTTTTAATATACAGTGGCTCTGTAACTCTAAATATACCTTATCCTTTTTTTCTCACTCTTAATCCATCAATTAAATCTATTGAATCTGTCTTTGAAAAGCCCTCTTGTGACCATTGTCAACTTTTCTATGACTGTCACTTTGGTCCAAACAGCCATCATATTTTGCCTAAATTATAATGGCCTGAGTATGGATTGTCACTATGGAATGTATTGTCTGCCCAACAGAATTATCCTTCGGAAACTAAATGATCATGTCTAATACCTAAACAATTTTCATTGCTTTTCATCTCACTCAGAGAAAAGCCAAAGTCCTTACATAGTTGCAAGACCCTAAATTATCTGGCTACTTTCTAGTTTTATGAACATATATCTTTCCATTGTTTTCGTTGAGCAAGTGGCTTCACCCATACATGCCTTTTGACATTCCAAAAAACACATTAATCCATTCTCACCTGAGGCCACTGCTCTTGCTGTTGTCTCTGGCTAAAGTGGTCTTATCCCAGATGTCCTGACAGCTGATCCCCAAAAGCTTTCATTTCTCTCTTTCTTCCTCTGTGGTACTGTAGCCTCTTTTATTTATTGCCTGAAACAAAGTCTACATACAGTACCTGTTGCATATGTACATGTTGAAAAACTTCTAACCCTCAATGAAAGCACTTGTATCAAATGTTTTATAAATACAATTAATTGACCCATAATACTTTTTTCAAAAATAGACTCGCTAAATGGCACTTGTATAAGTTAGACTGTTCTCTTTGTCATACTAAACTGTAAAATTTTCATTTATTTTAATTACTTCACTAAAACATACTTATTTCATTTTTGATCCAATAACTATTGTGAAACATATTTTAAAATTCTCAAGTGATGGATTTTAAATTCATTTAAAAATATAATACAGTTTTAGTGCATTATTATCAGAGAGTTTGAACTTTATAAATATATTTTTCAATTGTTTAATACATATTAATATTAAATATATATGTAATAAATATTGAATATTTTATGAAAACTTGAACAGTTGTATTTTTAAACACATAATTCAATGTAGAATATAAATACGACTTAGGGTATTAAAGTCATATTTAAAACCATAACAATCTTCATGTTTACATGATTAGATAAATGTCAAATTGTGAGTTGGTTGATCTTATTACAATTATAATTGGCAATTTAATATAAATTTCTAAAAATATTGCTTTATATAATTATTCACAAAAGGTTAATCAGTTTGTGATTTGTTATGTTTGTATTTTCATTAATAAAATAATAACAAGTACTTCATTTCATTTATACTATTATATCATATTCATTTTTCGTGTGTCCGGATAATAATTGTTTTGTTTAACATATTCAGAAATGGAAACATACTGACATTTCTTTAATGTGAATTTTTTCTGACACATAATTAATATGCATTTAATGAACAATCATTACAAAATGAGCAAAGTAAAAGTAAGGCACCATACATAATCACAGGACATATTAATGTAAAATATTAAATTTAAGTGCATTTCCTTCCAGGAATAAGTATTCACGTGTACTTCTGTGTAGATACTCATTTAAAGAAAAATTAAAATATATATTTGACAATTTCTATTATGTATTTTAATTTTTATAATTTTTTAAATATTTTCAATATGTGAAAATTTGTTATGAGGACTGCATAATATTTTGTAGTATTATTGAATTTCTCTTATTTTGCAGTAATTGACTCAACTACTTCTCTAATTTGGACATTGTGCCTGGTACCAGGGTTTTGGTACCATAAATAATGATACAAAACTCATTTTCATGTGTAATTCATTATGAATATCTCTGATTATTTCCTTAGAATATATTCCTAAAAATGAAATAATTAGGTGGAAGACTATGGATAGTTTAATGATCTAGATAAATGTTGCCAAGTTGCCCTCCAGAAATTTTCCATACATTTGTATTTCCACAAGCACAATATTAGATTATCCATTTGCATTTCTTTAATTATAAATCATGCTGAATATTTTAATGCATTTATTAATAGTTTGTAGTCTTTCAGTTTTCTGTATGAGTGAAATTGCACCATCTCGTAATTTACTCATTGACTATTTTTCTTACTTATTGAATCAAGAATTTAATTTTCTGAAAGACATTTATAGCAAATTATTTTCCAGTTTCCATTTGACTACTAATATTATGCATATTTAAAAGATATACATACTTGTATATGTATTCAACATGTCCCACTTTTTTCTGTCTTACTTTTATAAGATATCTTTATGTAACTTATTTCCACATCATGATTATATATATCTACTTATATTTTCTTCTTCTTCATTTCTGTTTTTAAAATATTTATTTCACCAAATAACATATATTTTATTCTGTTAAAAATTTCTCTGTATCCTACTATTTGTGATTTCTAATATGACTCTTCTTTAAAACATGTGATTTATCAACACATTAAAGGTGATGATAATGGATCCTTACCAGAGGACGATATCTTCTCACATTTGTGATGGTGTCTGTGTCAGGGAGTAAACAGGGAAGGAATAAAATATCTAATGTATAATTTTATAAATTAAAAAATATAACTTCCATTGTTAATTCATCAAATATTTCTCAAGTGTCAGCCTCCATTTTTATGCTGCAAACTACTTTTGGGAAGTTAGTCTGTGTGTTTTAACCATATTTAAACTATTACCATTCACGCAGAAGGTTAGTGATTTTTCTTGGCAGACAAAATTGATTCCAACAAAAACTAACCATGGTAAAAATTCCAATATGGAAGATAGAACTTTCCATGACTTAAGTGTAGAATACAACGATTTTAGTTCATTGCTGGTATTTCCCTCTCCTCTTCATCAACCATATGTCAGCCAATATCTTCCTCTGAACCTTTTCTCTCTATATAATCATGTACAAAATTCTTTAACTATGACTGGTGCCTAGCAACAGGTTTAATTTACTTTAATAACATATAATGCCCCTGATTAATTTAGCAACTGACAGATTAAGATGGGAGATACAATCTCAATGCACTAAACTTATTTTATATTAAATTTAAAAAGTATTTTGAAAGTCTAGCCTATAAACAAAGTGTTTTGGAAAGTCTTCCCATACTTTTAATTTATCATCTTCATTGTTTCACCATGATCTATGAATTACCTAGCATTAGAGATTAATTCCCAAATACTGTTATTTTTTCCTTCAGAAGGCACGTACATATTTATATATTTATAGTAAGTCCATGCTAGTGAAACAAAAGTTAATCAGAAATTATCTAAATCATAGCTTGCCCTCTTATTGTTTTTCTCAACCCGCTTTGAATTTTGAGTTTCAAGTTTCTCTCTGATTTCTGTATTCACCTGTTATGAAGTTTGCTGCCTGTTCACTGATCTATTTCCTAATACTCAGGCATCTGATTGTTAATTGTGAATATTTATGCAAGTTTATGTGGTATGACTCTGAATTTCAACTGGAATCCCCTTGTGCTATAATGCTAGAAATACATTCTTATTAGTGTCTTTGTGATAAGAAATAGCAATAAATCTGTAGTATATTCAGGGACTAATACCTACCTGAGGCTTAATTCATTAGATAGTTTATTAGCTGTTCACTGAAAGCACAAACTTTAGATAATTATCTAGGGAAGGTTAAATTTTGAGAAATATGTAAGGGAATGAAGCAGGGTGTGGGGACTTACAGGGCACACTTTGCATGTCATCTTCTATAGGGTAGGGGATATGAGGAGAGAACAAAGAGTGACACTCCATGGGGTTAAACTTTCTTCATCATTAAAATGAAGAGGTTGAATGAATGATTCAGGAATAATTTATGTTTAAGTAGCCTATTAATTTATGAATATATGACAGAGTATGTGATAAATTCCCTTACTTCGCAGGTAGAATTTTTTCACATATTACTTCTGTAAAGACTGGCCTCGGAGGTCTTTAATCTAAGTGGAAGTTGCATTGGAACCTAGAGCTCTAGATTATTCTTTCATGTCTGTGCATCTTCAAAACCTATTGAAAATTAAGATGTATTTTATTTAGGAAAAATGTAAAATATGGGGTGAAACTGTGCTATATGACATAATTCTAAAGAGAAGAATTTTCTCCTCCTTACATTTTTAATACAATTAATTTTGTAAGTGTCTAAATTTGCCTGAGAATCTGGTAAGTCAAAAACTTTTGGATAGAATTAGAACATTTTCCCACATGCAATATCGTTCTGTGTTAAAGTCTCATGCCAGAAAGCTGGCATAGGTAGGGCCTGTTTTGCAATAGGAGATCAGCAAAATGTCTTCAAGGCTTCCTTCTTCATTAAGATGCCTGATTTGGCAGGTAGCTCATTAATTGGGCTTTATAGAGATTACTGTCTTCAGAGCTGCCAGTTGATTGTGCTGTTTCTTTCTCAAATATAATGGAAATGTCACAGCATCTTATATCACCTGCCACTTCTCAGATAATTCCATGGACGCTGAAGCTGACACCTATCTAAAGCATTCTGGACACAGACATCTAATATTTTATGAAAACAGTACTTGAAAGTTTATCATTGTTTATTTTTTAATAATTAGCAGAGATATAAAGTATTCCACTTACCTCCTAGTCACATTATGGAACTAGATTAACTGTAGAAAGGCACACTGATCCCAAAAGTTATTAACTTAATTTAGGTTTATGAAATTATTGTGATATCTGGGTACCATTTTCTTTCACAGTTTTCAAAATTTACAAGCTTTTATTAATAAGTACAAAAAAGCTTCTATGGATCAAATATTTACTCTCCTTCTGTGGAATCTGAAGTGTCTATGAAACTGTCTAAAAATTCCATGCTTCCATGCACAACTCCCCCCAAAATAGATGATTTTTATGATAATTATGTTCAAATCCATTTTTCTGTGTTAAATGTGATGTCAGGGATATAGATTTATCCACTGCAATAAAGTCATCACAGGAAAATATTCATTATCAGTTTCAGTGGCCTTACTTCCTCCTGAAAAACTTTACTAAAAAAAGAACTACAAAGATAGGCATTTCATCTTCTTTTTGTGACACATATTACTGCTTTTAACACGAAACATTTAATTAAGGCAGATGCAAATAATCTTATGAGAAGTAAAGACCAAATATACTGCAAAGAAGCCAAATGTCAGAGCTGAAAACAAACCGAGAACCAGGTTCATCTACCCTTTTTCATTTTAAAAACATAGAGATTGAGGCCAACCATAGTTGTTCTTTATCTTCAGAAAGGTCAGTAAACCTTCTGAGATGGTATTTTACATGGAGGGCACAGAATATGAAAATATTAAGTTTTCCTTATGAAAGAAATGTAACAGCATCTGGAAAACTCAGAAAGAGAGTACAAATGGTCCCTGACTTATACACATAAACCCATTGTAAAGTCGAGGAACATAGGGGCTTATGATAGTTTGATTTACAACTTTTTGACTTCATGCTGGCTTTATTAGGCTATTAAATGCAGTTTTGATTTATTATATTTTTGATCTACAGTGGATTTAGCAGGATGTAGCCCCTTCATATATCAAGGAACATCTGTGTATGCCTTAAAATACCCCATTAATAATACAGGATGAAAAACAATAACCAACTAAACAGGGCAAGTATGGACCAAAACCATTTTGTGTCTCCCTAGAAATATGAAGTCACGTAACAGGGAATTTTCACACAACTTTACAAGGTTCACAGGCCCCCATTTATGGTCCTTTGAATTCATAAGCCCTAGCTTATTAATCTTCCATTATGTCATTTATCCCATGCCATACAACAATCAAAACAAAAAGAATTAATGGTATTCTACTGTGGCACGCTGTCTTGAATGGTATTTTTTCACTATTGCAGACTGGTTAAACTGAGTAACACAGTGTTGAAAAGAAGTTAAGCATCTTGAACAAGGTATAAAACATGATATCAAAACATAAAAATATTCTAAACAAGACTGTTAAGTCAGCAAAATAAAAACAAATTGACCAATGGATCATAACAGTGAGCACAGAAACTACCCCCAAACATGAAAACTTGATTTAGAATTGGTAGCAGCCTTCCAATTCCATTTTTTCCCTCTGAATAAACTGTTTAGAATTTCTTCACTGAATAGTTGTTCTTTCCTAATGAGATGCCATACTACTTGTCAAATACCCTAGTTTTATATATGTGTGCATCTATTTCTGGGCTCTCTTCCTGTTCCATTGATTGGTTGTCTGTCTTTCTACCAGCGCTACACTATGTTACTTCAAATTTAAAAGGCAATTAGCTACTTGGCATTTCATCTTTTCTTTTCTTGGGCTTTTCGCAAGCCAACTTAGTTTGTACTTTTTAAAAAATAAAGTTTATAACAATTTGTTAAATGCCACAAAAAATTTGCATCGGAATATTTATTAGAAGTGTTTTATTGATCAGTTGATGATGTTTTATGATCAAATGGGGAAAATTGACTTTTCAAAATATTAAACCTTTCGAATATGTGATATCTCCCCATGTTTTAGGTCCTCTCTAATGTCCTTTATTCCAATTTAATTATTTATTATAAAAAATCTTACACATGATTTACTACACTTATTGTCAAATAAAACAGTTTTATTGCCATTGTAAATTGTATAATTTGTGCCTCAAATGTTTGCTGCTGATGTTCAGAAATAAAATTGATATTCAAATTTTATATTAACTGAGATTTCTAATATTTTCAATTATTTATAGTAAATTATCTATATATCTATGTTTCCATGTAGAAAATTTTAGTGAAAAATAATAATAATTTTATTTTCTCCTTTCTATTTCCTATGTATTTACCATATGCTATTTTCTTATTGGACTTTGTAAATCCTCCAGTGAAAAATTGAATAGCATAGGGGATAGAGGATATTTTAGTATTTTTTAGTTATCATTTTAAAGGAAATGCTAATATCATTTACTCATTTAAGTTGTTTATTAATGTTTTAAGTTGTATTGTTAGCATTCCTCAATTTAAAAAGTTTCCTTTATTCGTTTAATGAAAAGTAAATTTATTGATTATCTTCTATGTGCAAAGAACTATTATTGGTGCCTGATACACATCAATAAACAGAATAGGCCCAAATCCCTGTCTCTATGAAACTTACATCTTAGAATTCCTAGTTCACAAATAGTTTTTATTTGTTTTCTTTTTCTTTTTTTAGTTTCAGAATATTATGGGGGTACAAATGTTTTGGTTACATGAATTGCTTTTGTACATACGGATTCAAAGGTATAAGCGTGTCCATTACCCATATAGTGTGCATTGTAATTGTACCCATTAGGTGTAAATTCATTCTTCCCCTCCTCCCTCCTCCTACCTACTTCATTTTCATTGAATACCACCCTGAACATGTCAGATCTCGTCTGTTTTGTTTTTCTTCATCACTACTATATATTAAAATTTATCAAAATGATTTTCTGTATCTATCAAGGTGATTTTCTGTATCTATCAAGGTGATTATGTTTTTCTCTGCTAATCTCTTAATGGAGTTGACATTTTAAAATATAATATTTTAAGATTCTTACACATCTATGAGAATGTCAAAAAACTTGATTTTTTAAGAAATACATGTTAATCTTCAGTTTGCTAATACCGTAAGATTAAGAAAATGGTAAAAGCACACGTAGATAGCTGGCAGTGAGTTACAGATTTTCTTGCATCATTTAAGTGCAAACTCAAATCCGCAGGTATCACATGAAAGTGATTTTATGATCAAGTTTAAATATGTGCATGTGTTATATACATATATACATACATATATGTGTGTATATGGGTTGTGTACACACACACACGCACACACATACACACACACATATATTTATTTTAATTTAGAAATCACAAATTCCTAGACCTCCAGGACAATATCAAAGATTTCAGAAGTATCCCAGTTCATTAAATTTTGTATTAGTAGTCCAATCAAGAGTTATTGAGCCGCAAAAAGTCTAAATACACAAGGACCTAATCCCTACGCTCCTGCTCCTCAGAATAGGACTTTGTGCCATCGCTTCAGAAGGCGATCCTCCTCTTTGTATTTTCCTCCTTCTCCTTGATGGATACAATTTTAATCGTCTCTTACATAGAAAGGAATTTGACTGCAGTATGGCAGCAACTCACCAATTTCCTTGTTTTCTAACTTGTGTTCTTGGAAGTTTTACTGAATCTAATTAAAAGGTTTGCATCTATATTCATGGATTAAGTTAGCCTATAATTATCATTTCTCACGCTTTTTTTCTAGTATTGGTAATTGAGGTTATAATTAGTATATAGAATCAAATGCAGCAAGTTCATTTTTTTCAAGATCAAATTGATATATGCCTTGAAAATTTGAAGTCAATATCTTCTAAAACCTGGGCTTGTTGTTAATATTTGCATCATAGAAAGATGTTAAAATATGTCTTCAGTTTATATTACTGAGTCCTTCCATTTCTCCTTGAGTCAAATTTGTCAAGTTAGATGGTCTTATAACTATTTTTATTTTATACTATCTATCAAATGCATTGCCATAAATTGTTGATAGTATTTTCTTATTATTCTTATAACGTAAGCTAACCTGTGATTATAATTTTCTTTTTATTTATAACACTATTGACTTGTGAATTCTCTTTTTCTTGTGTTGGAATTTTTAGAGTTTGACCCTTGTATTTAGTCTTGTCCAAAAGATCAATTTTTGGCTTTGTTAATTCCTTATGTATTAAGTAAATTTCATATTTCATTGATTTCTGATTTTATCTTAATATCTTTTTTGATAATTTAAAAAATTTAAGCCGGGAATGGCGGCTCACGCCTGTAATCCTAGCACTCTGGGAGCCCAAGGTGGGCGGATTGTTTGAGCTCAGGAGTTCAAAACCAGCCTGAGCAAAAGCGAGACCCCGTCTCTACTAAAAATAGAAAGAAATTAATTGGACAACTAAAACTATATAGAAAAAATTAGCCGGACATGGTGACGCATGCCTGTAGTCCCAGCTACTCAGGAGGCTGAGGCAGAAGGATTGCTTGAGCCCAGGAGTTTGAGGTTGCTGTGAGCTAGGATGACGCCACGGCACTCACTCTAGCCAGGGCAGCAGAGTGAGACTCTGTCTCAAGAAAAAAAAAAAAAAATTATACTATTTATTTTATGCTACCACCAATGTCCATTCTATTGCATCAGCCAGAAACTTGAAGTTATCTTTGATTCCTCTCATGACCCCTCCATATGCATACTTTTATCTCTTAAACAAGTCTCAAATCTATACACTGCTCTCCCTCATCCTAAAAAGAACTTCAGAAATGCAGCTTCTTTGCATTGTTATTTTTCTCATTTATTCTATTAACTTTCCTTCAAACTTTTAAGGTTCTCCTATCACCTAAACTTTTTCCTCCTAGCATTTATACCTAGTTGTAATTATTTCATTCTTTTGCGAATTATTGGATAATACTCTCTTATCAGGCTTAAATCTTTAGAGACACAGGGACCCAGTCTATCATGGTCTCCAATATGATCCCATGTCCGGATAATCAATAATTATATTTTGAATGCATAAGCAAGACAAAGTATGAGCAAATAAACTTCACTACTGGATAAAATTATAGGGACTCTGATTTTGCCTCTACAAAGTACATTTTATTTCAGATAAGTCAAAAATTGCTAAATTTGGAAAGTAGTTTTATTTACCAGTTGACACAAATATTATAGAGAAGGTTCATGAACTAGATAAGGATTAAACAGAAGTGTTTTATGATTATTCCAATTCGAAGATACTACCATTAGCATCAAATGAAAAAGAAAAAGGAATCTAAAGGAAAGAAAATAGAAACACAGTCTTGGGAGGCTTTTCACTCGTTTCATTCATAGCACTTGATAGGGTGTATATTTTGTCACCTGGTTAATAAAGTAATTATACCTAACTTATATATGTTGAGTGAAATGTATAATTGCTTAGTGCTAGCTCTTAATTTAAAATGTTATTTGACTTTCTGATTCAAATGCTATAGTCATTATGTGAATGGCAAATGATAAACTGTTGGCCTGGCCTACATGGTTTTGCTGTGCAGTTTTTAAAACAATAAAAAAAAAATCATTAGAAATGCCAAAACTGTTACAGCCAGAGAACTAGACACAACCTACTTGAAGAAAAAGGGCAGAAAGTATTTTGATTTTGTAATTGCTATTATTAATACAAGATTCAACTCAAATCATTTTACAATGCTTAAAAAATGAAGTCGAGAAAAAAGAATCATAATAGAGTTTTCATTGAAGGGTGGGATTGATGGATACATTTAGAAAATCCCAGCATGGTTATTTTGATTTCAGGTAATATGTTACAGCCTTTGGGAAAGGTCTTTAAAACTCTCAATGGCAACATGCTACAAGTGAAATAAACTCCTGTGTTTTAAAATACTGTGAATGAAATGTTTTAGTCAGGTTGCTTCTCCAAGAAAAATCAATAAACCCTTATACTAATGTGAGTCAGGCTATTTCCATCCTAGATTTAAAAAAAAAAAACATTGTTACCTAAGGAATTATTTTTTTTTCCTTTCTTTTCTTTTTTCTATCTGAAAGCATTTTCAATAACATATATTGGCTCTTCAGAGATCAGTAAGTGCTCTCTCCATACCAAGTGTTTCTTCCTTCATCTAGGGAAAAAAACAGCAAAATAATTTATTTATGCAAATAAATAAAGAGTGTATTTATATAATCAGATGACATGTGTATTGTAAGCCAGTTGGCCCACTGAATAACCAATGACACTTTTAGTAGAAGAGAATATGACTTCATTTTGTGAATACAATTCAAGTTTTATTTTTCACATAGAGATTACTCTTTCAACGGGAGAATTTATCAATGTATTCCTGGTCCTAAATTTGGTTGAATTATGGTATCTCTATAATATCATTTAGTGATCCATTGACTTTCAAGTTTGTGCTACAATTGATAATTTCATGAAATTAATTCCACTGCCAGCTGTCCTCATTGAAAATGCGATCTAGAAAGAAGAAAACATGTAAAGAGCTACGATAACATTTATTTTGAAGAATAGAGAGGAACACTCAATAAAAGGTAAATGTTGTGAAAACAGAATTCAAGTCTAATTTACAGGACAGCTTCTTAAGTGATTGGCTCAAGGGGAAAATTAGAATAAATAAATCAAAAAGTATTCCACATATCATTTTAAATTTAGTCTAAATATGAGCCTTGAGATTTTCTTTATTTAATCAATCAACATCCCTAGGAAAATTATGACTAAACATCAAAATATGTTTTTTAAAATTGTTTAACATTTAATTCGTCATCTAGAATGTAAGTTCAGTGAGGAAACAGACGGGGACTACTATATTTCTCGCTATATTCCCAGTGCCCCACATTCACTTTTTCACAAATATTAAATAAATGAATGCCTTATATGAAGTACCTAGTATTTAGTAGAAAGATTATTGATTAAAAAGCTTTAATCAACAAAAGCATTTGATTATGTGGTAATTACAGTTTGGGGTTCATTTATTTGCAAGTCACTCATATGTTATTTTATACATACTTTGTAAATCAGTAAATAATTATATAAATGATATAAATATTTTTCTTCCTCAGAATAAGGAAAAAAGGACAAAAACTCATACATGAAGTCTATTATAGTTACTTCAAAAAGTCACTTTCTCTGGTTTGATGTTGATGAAAACCAAATTCTATTAATATAAATCTAATGTTAATGTCTTACATTTTAAGAATATTTGCTCTTTCTGGTTTTGTTCTAAGAATTTTTAAATCTGTCACCTTAAGTTAATATTCAACCAACCATAATCATTTGGTAATATCATGATTCCTGTGTGATAGATGAGAGTACTGAGATACAGCTGATTTAGTTAAATTATGTGTAGACATCACCATATAGGAACTGACTAGGACTTGCATGCAGAGTGATGGATTCCAAAGTCTGTACTTCACATTATTCTAATAGATATTCTTCTAATTAAAGTAATGATGATGACTATGATGATAGCTATGATAGTGATACGTATGTAACATTTATTAAGCATTTATTTTGTGAGATACCAAGTGAAATGCTAAATTTATTTGATACTTTAATTATATGTATTTATTTTATTTTTAAAATGTGTTTATTGTTTATTTCTGCATAATATGGGGGTACAAATGTTTAGGTTACATATGTTGCCCTTGCCCCATGCCCAGTCAGAGCTTCAAGCGTGTCCATCCCCCAGATGTTGCTCATCACACTCATTATGTATGTATATACCCGTCCCCTCCTCCCCCCTCCCATCTGCCCAGCCCCTATAAATGTTATTCCTATATGTGCACTTAGGTGTTGATCATGAAACCAATTTGATGGTGAGTACATGCGGTGCTTATTTTTCCATTCTTATGATACTTAACTTAGTAGAATGGGTTTCAGCTCTATCCAGGAAAATACAAGAGGTGCTATACCATCATTGTTTCTCATAGCTGAATAGTACTACATGGTATATATATACCAAATTTTATTAATCCACTTATGTATTGATGGGCATTTGGGTTGTTTCCACGTCTTTGCAATTGTGAATTGTGCCATTATAAACATTCAAGTGCAGATGTCTTTTTCATACAATCCCAATAATGGGATTGCTGGATTGAATGGTAGTTCTACTTGTATCTCTTTAAGGTATCTCCATATTGCTTTCCACAGAGGTTGCACTAGTTTGCAGTCCCAGCAGCAATGTATGGGTGTTTCCATCTCTCCTCATCCATGCCAACATTTATTGTTTTGATAAAGGCCATTCTCACTGGAGATAAGTGATATCTCATTGTGCTTTTGATTTGCATTTCCCTGATGATTAGAGATGTTGAGCATTTTTTCATATGTTTATTGGTCATTATTCTGTCTTCTTTTGAAAAGTTTCTGTTCATGTCCTTTGTCCACTTTTTGACAGGGTTGCTTGATTTTTCTTGTTGATTTTCCTGAGTTCTACATAGATTCTACTTATTAGCCCTTTATTGGATATGTAGCATGTGAAAATTTCCTCCCATTCTGTAGGTTGTCTGTTTTCTCTCGTAACAGTTTCTTTGACTGTGCAGAAGCTTTTTAGTTTGATCAGGTCCCATTTATTTATTTTCGTTGTTGCTGTGATTGCCTTTGGGGTCTTCTTCATAAATTCTTTGCCTAGGCCAATGTCTAGAGGAGTATTTCCAACATCTTCCTCTAGAATTTTAATAGTTTCACTCCTTAGGTTTAAATCTGTTACCCGGCGTCAAGTTGATTTTTGTGAGAGGTGAAAGGTGTGGATCCTGATTCAGTCTTCTACACGTGGCCATCCAGTTTTCCCAGCACCATTTATTGAATAAGGATTCTTTTCCCCAGCGTATGTTTTTCTCTGCTTTGTCAAATATTAGATGGCTGTATGAAGATGGTTTTATATCTAGGTTCTCAGTTCTGTTCCACTGGTCAATGGCTCTGTTTTTGTGCCAGTACCAAGCTGATTTGATTATTACAGCTTTATCATGAAAAGGTGCTGAATTTTGTCAAATGCTTCTTCTGTATCTATTGAAATAGTTGTATGGCCTTTGTTTTTGCTTCTGTTTATGTGGTGAATCACATTTATTAATTTACATATGTCGAACAATCCATGCATCCTTGGGATGAAGTCCATTTGATCCTGGTAATTTTTTTTTTTTTTTTGATGAGATGTTGAACTTGGTTTGCTAGCATTTTATTGAGGATTTAGCATCTATCTTCATAAGGGATATTGGTCTATAGTTTTCTTTCTTTCTTGTGTCCTTTCCTGGCTTTGATATCAAGGTGATACTGGCTTCATAGAATGAGCTGGGGATGAATCCATCCTTCTCAATGTTATGGAATAATTTCTGCAGCATGAGTACCAGCTCTTCTTTGTAGGTTTAGTAAAATTTGGCTATGAATCCATCTCTTCCAGTGTTTCTTCTTGTTGGGAGATATTTTTATTACTGTTTCAATCTTACTGCTCATCTCTGGTCTCTTCAGGAGTTCTATCTCTTCTTGATTGAGTCTTAGGACATTGTGTGTTTACAGGAATTTGTTCATTTCCTCTACATTTTTGAGTTGATGTGCACAGAGATTTGCATAGTATTCACAGATGATATTTTGTATTTCTGTGATATCGGTTGTAATATCTCCTTTTTTTCATTTCTGATTGAGATTATTTGTGCCCTTTCTCATCTATTCCTGCTTAATCTAGCAAGAAGTCTATCAATTGTTTATCTTTTCACAGAACCAGCTTTTTGTTTCATTGATCTTTATTTTTCCAATTCATTTAGTTCTTCTCTGACTTCAGTTATTTGTTTTCTTCTGCTGACTTTGGATTTGGTTTGTTCTTTCTTTTCTAGTTCCTTGAGATGTGTCACTAGATTGTTAATTTGTGATTTTTTTGTCTTTTTGATGTAGGTATTTAAGACTATGGATTTTCCCTTTAGAACTACTTGTAGTGAATCCCATAGATTTTGATAGCTTGTGTCCCCTTTGTTGTTCAGTTCAAGGAATCTTTTGATTTCCATCTTAATTTCATTATTGACCCAATAATCATTCAGCAGCAGATTGTTTAATTTCAATGACTTTGTGTAGAATTTAGTGTTTTTCTTGGAATTGACTTTTAGTTTTATTTCACAGTGGTCTGAGAAGATACATTGTATGATTTCTATTTTTTGAACTTGTTGAGACATGTTTTATGGTCTAGGGTATGATCAATCTTGGAGATTGTTCTATTTGTTTTCCCAAAGGAAAAAAAGTCATTTTATCAAAAAGACACCTACCCTCAAATGCTTATTGCAGCACAATTCAAATGGCAAAATGTGGAATCAACAGAAGTACACATCAATTCATGAGTAGATTAACAAAATGTGGTATGTGTATACCATGGAATACTACTCAGCCATAAAGAAATGAATTAATATCTTTTGCAACAATTTAGATTTAACTTGAGACCATTATCCTAAGTGAAGCATCTAAAGAATGGAAAAGGAAACACCACACGTATTTTCTATTAAATTGGAACTAATCGATGAACACACATGTGCACAGTGCGAAGTGGAACTCAGTGGAAATCAAGCAGCAAGGAGAAGGAAGGAAGGCATGGGCAAACACCTACCTATCATGTGAAATGAACACTATCTGGGAGATGGACATATTTATAGCCTTGACTCAAGCATTACACAAGTGATCTATGAAAACAAAAACATTTATACCCCCATACAATTTTGAAGTTAAAAAAATTAAATGCAGACAGCATGCTATGAAGATGGATATTCCATATTTCAGTCCCTGTCATGACTCATACCTCTACACACACACACACACACACACACACACACACACACACATACACAAACTCATGCATACTGGCTGGTGTGTGTATCTCTAGATCACTAACATAAATATGAAACACATGGTTTAGTTTTCTACTCCTATTAAAAATGTTAATTCATCTATTTGTAACAGGAAGAAAAAGAGAATATATTTATATATTTTAAATAAGGTTTTGCTAGAGTAAGAAAAGTTTAATTAGTAAGATGAATTAAAAAAATTAGGAGACAGAATATAAAAAAAATAATTTTATGTTTATGGGCATAAAAGACCTTAAAATTCTTCTCATTTTAATACCTATATATACCTTCAATTTGTTACAAGTCAGTCCATTTTATTTTCAGAAGGTTGTAATTGTTACAAATGTATTCCCTATAATGCATTTAAATCTTAATTCCTGTAGCTGCTAATTTTTGATATAATTCTTCCCTCTGGGATAATATAGTATAAGGTCATTACCTCTTCTATAACTACTATCCTGAAGCTAAGATTTGCCTCTTGAATTAAATACTCCCAGTTTTTCAGTCATTAATTTGAGCCCTCACCTTTACTTCTCCTTACTGTCTGGAGATTCTATGACTTTACTCTTTTGATCCCAGTATTTTAATTCGACACTCTGGTCACACTCTTGGTTACTCATAAACTTTAATAAGTGAATAATACTTCAAGTATGGCACAACTGACCAGAGAAAATATCAAAGAATTTAGGTCAGAGACAGATCCCTGAATTGTACCATAAAACCGCAATGTCTGCAACGATACTGTTGAATGTATAAAAATGTCCAGAATTCCTGTAGTTCCTTCATTAAGGATCCTCTTTCTCCCCTTCTAAAATCTAGGATGGCCTTGGGACTTTCAGGGACAGTGAAAGCAACATCAGATGAGTTCCAAACGTGGGTCTCAATAGGCTTTGTGTTTCCATTCTTGCTCTTGGGATTTCTGTCTGGAACTCAATTGAGCTGGAGAGAACTGAGCTAAGCTGTTCAAGTGTGGGAATGGGTGACGAAGACAACACACCAAAATGAGAACAGTTAATCCTTTAATCACTTACTGTAGTAGCATAACCAAGAAACTAAATGGGAGAAAGCGCCAACTCTTCTGTTTACTTGAAGGAATGGTGTGCCGGTGGGGGGTGGGGGGGTCAGGCGGATCTGCAGACTACGCTCCTGATGCATGAGTAATCTGAGCCTGGCCCAAATCAACAAAACAATTCAGCTAGATCAACGCAAATTGTCAACCCACAGAATGAAAAGTTATACAAGTGCTTGCAGTTTTAAAGAACTCAGTTTTTGTTGGATTTGCTTTGCTACACATACACAAAAAGTTAGCTGACATAGGCGTTCACAAAAACCCTTGAAATATAACCCATTAACATATTTAAAGCCACCTAATCATACCATTATCCGGACTCTATTTTCTTGGTTTCGTATTCCCAAAACTATTTTAAAATCAGGGCCACATGCCTGTCATACACATTTTTCTTGGATTTCTATTACTACCTACTGCAGCATCACTTGAAAGATCCTCTTAGTTTTGCTGTTTGCATCTCATAATTAATTTCTGTAACTTTTTCCACCAGTCAAATGTTTTGATCTCCATGTCCCAGAGAAGGAAAAAAACCGATATAATCAAACATCATACAGCATGTATTTCCAAAGTCATAGTCTACCTTCCCCAATTTTCATAAAAATATAAATATTTTACATACTTGCATATCAAAGATGAAAAGACAACAAAATATCAATTCACAGTTCTCTGGAAAAATGAAATTCTTTTTTTTTTAGAATGAGAAATATGAGATCCAGAAACACAAGAGAAAAGGATACATTTTTAAAACTAGTAAGTGCTGGAGCTGTGACTTAAACCTTGGCCATCTGAACATGAGACATCAGCACTGTTTCAGAATTTCCGATTCTGATGGAGTACAGTTTCCATGATAAGTTATCAAGTGCTGCTACACTGTGGGGTATAGATGAGGCAAGATAGAAATGAGATGGAATTCAGTTAAAATGAAACGTCATACGTAACCCTATTCATTATATATTGCTCTGCTTTCACTTGTGAAAATGTGGGGGGAGTCTATGTAGAATAATAATGTCTACAAATTGGCCTTAATCCTTGTTTCAGTACTTATTTTCAATATAATTATATCCCAGTTCTTTATTTTTTTTACACTTTAGTCATTCTGATTTATAAATTGAAAATGATTTAAGTAGCTGTCTCATAAGATTTTTGTGATAATTAAATGTGATGAGATATTTAGAGAACTAATGCTAGAAGAAGGTGCTAAATGTTTACTGCCATCCTTCCTGCTGTTTCTACTTGTACTATTTTGACTGGGCTCTAAGTCTCTTGAGGGAAGGGACTCCCTTTTGGTAGTTTTAAATCCCCAGGACTCCTATTAAATGTTACATGCTCAATAAATATTTGTGGAAGGAAATGAAGAAGCTGTACAAAAGGAAAGATGCATAGAAAAGAAAACAGTGAAGGAAAGAAAGACAGGAATGAGAGAAAGGAACTGAAGAAGAAAGAGAAAGACAGGGACTGAGCAAAGGAGAAAGTAAAGAAAAATGAAATGATGAGTCCAGGATGATTTTATGAGACATATCAATGTGTTTATTACAGTTCTTAAAATCAAAGTAAAAATATTGTAAATTGTTGATGAAGTAAATGAAGATAAAAAGAAAGAACTATGTGTTAGTAGATGCCTATAGTTGATGTTTGGTAGATAATCATTTGGGATTAGTAACGGGAGTAAGGAAGAGTAGACAGTAACCGCCTAGCTTTGGTGTGGGAGCAGGGTATAAAGCAGTGCCTACTGGAATGATTTGCAAGGAAAGTATGCAGGTCAGGGGAAGACAAAACCTTCATTCCTCCCACTATTCCCATGTATCTACTTTATATTCCATGGCCAATCATTATGCTCATTTTTGTCTCCACAATTACCTTTCTCAGTCTTGATTGGAATTATTTCATTAATTTTCATGCAATTGAATCTCAGGAGATCCTTGCTATTATTTTTTTTATTAATCTGTTTCCTTCATTTTCTTTCAAAATAATTTGCGATTCTTTTACTGACTTCTTAGCACAGGGCTCTGTGATGGCCTACAAGGCCTTACAAGATCTGTCCATGTCAGTAACTTTTTGAGATAAGTGCTTAGATAACTGATTTTCACTCTTTCTTCTGTTTTAATATATGCATTTGTAGGTGAGGTGTTTTTCCTGTTCATGGCTGTAATATCTTTCCACTATTATGACATATATTCATTATCTTTCAGTTCAAAAAACTCCCTAATTTCAATTATGACTAAGCCATCATTAAAATTATAATCCATTTGACTCATGAGTTATTCATAAATGTGTTCATTAATTTCCAAACATGTATTAATATCAAGGAATTTTCAAATTATTCATTATTGGTTTTTTAGTTAAACCATCTGCTGTCAAAGATTATAGTTTTATGATTTCAGTCTTTGGAAAATGTTTGAGATGAGCTTTATGGGCCAATGTGTATCCATTTTTTAAATGTTCTATGTGCTTTTTAAAATAAATATTTTGGCAATTAACAGGGCAATAATATATATTAGTTATGTCTTTTTTTTTAATCCTATTTTCATTTTCATTTACTTTTTCTTTTCTTTCTCTCTTTATTCTTTTTATTTTTTGTTCTTTCAAGCTATCAATACTAGAGACCTATTAACTCTCTCATTCTTAAGTTTGTCTATTTGCTCTTTTAGGTCTGCCTCTCTATTTGGAGATAATCTTAGCAGGTACACACAAGTTTAATTTTTTTTTAACTTTTGTGATGGATTGACCCTCTTATCATTATAAAAGGTCTCTTCTTATCCAATAATACCCTTTATAACAGGGTAAATGAGCCTTTTTATTTTGGTTGCCTTCACACAGAATATCCTTTACAACCATGTACTCCGAACATTTCTGCAAACTTTTATTTTAGATGTGGAGTGATTACTAAGGCCCTTCTAGAAGGTACTGAACTTCAGTTTTTTTCTTCCCATACATGTGAAACTGCTGAAAGCTCTGCTCACATTTTCGCTCAGTCTTTGTTGGTTATACTACCAAAATATCTATTTAATCAAAGCTTTTAAGTTCTGTCTCTTATGTAATTATGAGGGATAGATCCATTAAAAAATAAATTTTGTGCACACTTTAAATATTTAAATGTATGGTATACCTACAGCCTACTTAGTTAAAGAGTATGCAAAATGTATCTGATTTTCTCAAAATTTTTTGTTATGAATCTGAATCACTATTATCACATTACACTTAAGAGATTTAGTCATCTAGTTTAAATGTAAATATTATTTCACCCAATAAAAGTGAGATCTTATTTTTAACGGAGATTAAAAAAAATCAACAAGACAAAAACATCTCAATGACACTATTTCTGAACCCAGTACTTCTTTAAGATTTTACCTTGCTAACATATCTAATCTTCCTGACAATACAATGAGGAAGATATTATTATGATTATTCTATTATTCCCATTAACAGGAGAGAAAATTGACACGGGTTAAATAATTTGCCCAAACTCACATAGCTTGCAAGAAGTTGAAGTTCCCAGACAATTATATTCATAATCTGTCCTCCTAAATATAAACTTTGTTGTTTTATTTGTTATATAACAGTTATACAAATATTATCTTGACTAATGAAGTACAAACAGAAGAAAGAATGTTTGTTAGGTTATATATTGAGAAAGGGAGCAAAAGACTCAATGGTGAAATGATGTGTAATCATGTGAAAGAATCAGATTGTCCCCCTGTGTGACACCAACGAATATGATGGGAATAATAAGAAGTTACAAATAAAAAGAAATCACACTGAAAGAACTTTCAACATACAGAGCTACATAGAAAAAATAGTCTTCCTTAAGAATCGTGAGCCTCCTCTTATCTAAGACTTCTAAATGAACTGAAGGATCACTAAGTATAATAAGGAGAAAGTCAAGAGCAATTTGGCTTTCTGGGCCACATACATTTTGGCCACTATCAGCAATATCTCCCACAGTCAGGAGACTCTATGACTATGAATAATGGCACATTAGCTAATGTTTCATATTCTTACTGATTCCTTATATTGCTCTTGAAATACTGGTTTTCCTGCAGAAATATCATTTGAGTTTGTAGCATTATGGTAGATCATTAAACACTGCATTTTTGTCAAATGTTAAGTACAAAAAATATTGTGTTTTTGTGTTAAGCTTTTTAGTCAATAATAAAAGCCATAAAAATGATTAAACCTTAAGAAAAATAGAGTCTCTGAATAAAGATGAAAAACAACATATATCTAAGAAAAGAGCAAGCTGAGGAGCATGAAGGAAACATTAAAGAAGTATTTAATATTTTAAAAACTCATAAAGAAAAGCTAAAATAATTGTTTATTCCACCTATCCACCCCCTTCCTTTAGTCACAAGGCATCTAGATTTAGAAAAAAAGATCCAGTGTTCAAAGGGTTGGCAAACATCAAGTAAAGAAGAAATTCAAGGTATATTACTAGGTAACCTAATAGTAGATACCAAGAGAAGATTTAGTCCACACAAAAAAACAAAATAGCAGGTCCTCCAATACTGAGAAAATGAACTGCAATAGATGGCAAATAACCATCAGCTTTATGAACAACTATGTTAACTCCAGGCGAGAGGCTAAATTTCTTCTGTGTGTTTGTGTTTAGGTGGCCATGAGGTTCACCAGGCTATTGTAACCAAGACTTGAGGAATCACAGAGGCACAGGGTCAATCCTTGTACCTCCCCTCGTTGCTATTCATCCTGCTCAATATTTTCAAATCTGGCCAATAAAACTTGCTTAATTGATCAGGATATATTAATACTTGCAATCATAGCCACTGTCCTCAATATCACAGCCAGCCACATGATCCACTGTCTTAAACAGGAGCAGGCAAATGCCACACAGGGTGCCAAACCGTAGCCAGCTAGCCCCCCTGGCTAGCTAGCTGTGCAACCTTGACTTCGTTATTTTACTAATCTCAAATTTAAAAATCTCTAATTTTTTATGAATAAAAATGTGAAGACCATTTATGTTGGTCTAGGACAGAATTGTCCTGTATTTAATTAAGCTTAAGTTCTGAAATAGATGCTACATGCACACTTTTGCATGTCTCAGTGGCCTTTCTCTTTTAAATATACAGTTTAAAAATTGGTTACCCAGATGCTGAGAGACATAAGAAAACATGAAAAATTATGCTTATCAACAATAATAGCACTATTTGTCTTTTAATTTACTACATTAATACTTCTAGTATAGAAGGGCAAAAAGATTTACTTGTGGCTTTTCTCAAAGGGGGTTAAAATGCTACATAGTGATTTTAAATTAATATTTATATAATTCAAGAGTTTTCCAGTACAACTTCAAATTATTGTAACTTCACACTGCATTATTGAGATATATTTTTTGATATGTGAAGATAACAGTCTCACTATATTCCAAGTACTCCATTTAGTAAAGAGCATCCCACATTATGGACGACTTTGACAAACTTAACAACAACTAGGAGGTTAATCAGCAAGGAAAGAACCTAACGATATAATGGCTTACAATGAGCTATAGAGGGTGAACTTAAGAAGGACTTTAGCTTAGAAACATGATAAGTAGCCTCAAATCACTGAATTTCCATTACATAGAAGAATTAATTTTGTGTTGATTCAGATTGGAAAAGTTGTGATCAACGGGCAGTTATTCCAGGGAGATAGATTTTGATTTATTTTATGAGGAAGAACTAAATATTAGAGCTTACTGAAAATAGAAGTCACCAGAAGCACTCCAGCTGAAGTTTAATAACAATTTTTTTCTATACAATCGTGCTGCTGTGGATTGTAGATTGGGCCAGTTTTTATTATTATCATGTTTAACTCCAAGTTTGTACTATTTTCTGAAGAATGTCCCACAAAAATGGGACTGGAACCAAAGTAACTAAATCTACTTCAAGTACAACTGGGGAGTATATAAAGAACATAGAGTAATGTGCTGCACTTTCCTTGAAGCCAACAGAAAAGTAAAAACAAAACTGTGCAAGATTCCTTGACAGTTGTATTAGTTAAAAGCACTCCATGAAGTCACAAGACTTATATCTTATTTTCAATAATAAAGAAGTAAAATGTGATTCTCTTGAACCCACATAGAGCTGCTGGAGTTTATAAAATGCTTTGGACAATTAGGGTAACAATTTTAGCATTGGCTCAATTTACAAAAGAGGAACATGAAGAAAATTGCATGAGGCCAAACATTACAAAGAGTTTATGTTTAGGAGAAAGTAAAAGACCAACTTGTTGCAATGCTTTTTGAATTGCAAAAATTTAATCTGAATTTTGAGGACCTTGAATTACCAGGTAGAGATTAGGACATATTTATGCTGATAAAGAGGTCTTGTGAAAGTTACTGAATATCATGTTTGTTTATTCATCAAATACTTAGTCCAGGACTAAAACAAAATTTCCTCATGGTCCTATTTAAATGTTTACCATATCTATCAAAGTTCCAATAATAATGCCAATGTTTCAATTATAATAATAGGAGAACAAAGATAATAATTCGGTACCTGGAATGGAGCATAGTATAGCTCTCTCTCTCTCCTCTCTCTTTCTTTTCTTTGTTGAAACACCAGAAACTAAACTATAGAACTATAATAATCACTTGATAAGTATTTGATGGGTATTTGCTGAATGAACATTGAATAAGTTGATTCACTTTTTTTTTGCAGCTGAGCTTTAAATAAATAAAATACAGGCCGATTGGCAAATAATCTGACATAAAACAAAGCTAAAACTAAATTATCTATTTTATTGCAAAAAATTCATTTTAGTTTTCATATAACCTTATTATAAACACATAGGCCATAACAGTTCCATAACATTTTATAGTATACTCATTGTTCTGTGATAGTGAATGAGTACTCTTTGCTGTTTTTTTAATTGTGTGATATTCCTTTAACAGATTTTTGCTGAGATAATAATGCTCTCAAAATTTCAATGAATTAAAACAACATATATTAATTTTTCATTCCCAGACCTGCAGAACATCTAGAGAAGCTTGCTTCAGGCTGCAGGTTTGGTTGTTGTCTGTTCCACATGTCGTCATTTATCCACCTGGGCAGAAAAGTAAACAGCTGCATGGTGCATGTGTTTCTTACTGCAGAAGACAGTGGACAGGAGGCTAAACCACAGCCAACTAGAGCCCAGACTTGATAACATGCCATGCCCTCTCACATTCCACTTCATCAAAGCAAGTCACAAAGCCAGGTACAGCATTCACAGGGTGGGAAAGAATATTTCTCAAATGGAGGTAGGGGAAGGTGAACATTTGCTTCTCATTAATCCCATCAATGAGAGTCACATTTTATAAGCTTTCTGTGTTATCCTAACAATTCAATATTTCACATATCTTGAAAAGACGTTTTTAAATTAAAGTAGAAAAAATATTATTGTATTAAGCAATTGTGATGATAGGACTTTTTTCAATTACATTTTACAGTATGCATCATGTTATATTTGGTAAACTATGGAAATGAAAAATAACTTCATAGAATTAATATATGAATATATTATACCTTGAAATTAAGTGTGTTTCTTGTCATCTTCCAGAGCCCAATCTCATTTGACATGAAAATTGTAAGATAAGCCTTTATTTTTCAAATTTAATTATTCACATTTAGGTTAAACGGTAGTGAGAGATTTTATCATTAGTTTGATCCTTTGCAGTATTGAACTTAATAATTAAGAATTAAAATGATGTGAGTTGTGGGGCTGCAAGAGCTCAAAAATATTAGCTGAGAAGCTCACTGCCAGCTGTGTCATATAATCTTTCCCCAGACAACTGTGATGAGTTCTAGGCAATATTTATGCGACAATATTCAGTCTTCAGGAAGCAACAAGTAGGAATACAAATGCACCAAAATATTAACAATTCCTTTAATATTTTTAAGCTTTCAATATCTTAAAATAAATTAATATAAATTTAAGAAATATTTAGATTGCCAGTCTGTATCCTTTGCAGTGGTAGTGTGTCTTGTATGTGTAGATTCATTGCAATATAGCAGTACAATCTAGAACATGTTATTCATCTAGACATCCTAATTTCAGAGTTTGGCCTAAAATAATTTATTCCAAATTTCATTGGTGATATTATTTAATATTATATGTAATATTCTAAATTTTATTTTTAAATAGTGCATTTACTTTTCAAATATTCTCTCTCTCTCTCTCTCTCTATATATATATATACATATACATACGTGCATACACATATTCTCTCTATATATAGGCATTATATATGTATAAATATGCACCTTATTTGAAAACATGAACATTTATTGTTTACTATATTTGTAATGAAATATTAACAACTTAAATTCCAGAATAATTGATTAATGGAAATTAGAGAGAGTAATTCTATAAAATAATTTAAGTAAATATTGAGGGAAATTTCCAAAGTAAGCCTGTCACAACTCTGAAGATTTTCTTTAGGAAGAGATTTAATGACTTTTAGAATTTCTTCTAAATTATCTTTTGTTTTAATACTTGATGTGTTGAAGAGTTTGGGCAGGATTGGTGATCTTGGGATGCGGATATATAAGATGTGGTTCTCAGGAGTAATATTGCCTTTGGAAGAACTAAATAAATTCTGTCTTAACCTCTGATTGGCATTTAAGAGATGAGAGTGAATTTAGGATAAAAGACTTATGGTATATAAATAGAAATAGGGTTGATATAAAAACGCAGTCATGATGAAATTTGACATCAAGGTTATACCTGGACAAATGAAAATAATTGCTCAACAGCCTTGAACGTGCTGTTATTTCAACAATTTGACTTTCTACAATCAAAGGTATTATTTAACAATCAAATAAACAATATCACTGTAAATTCATTGAGTGTGAAGTGACACAACCAACAACTAAGTTTTGACTTAAAATGTTCAGATAAGACTTCATAACTCTTTATGACTTGCAAATATTTAATATACAGATTTTTTTCTTTCTCTACTTCAACATTTGTTGCATGATCTTATTCTGGGCTTTGTTCCAAATTTATTTGTTTTGGCTCAAGAAGTCTACAGTTTAGTCATTTAGTTATGGGTAAGTTTAGTACTGAAAATTTAAAAAGACCTGAAAAATGCAATTGTGATAATTACTGCAAAGAAATATTACATATGTTAGGGGAAGAAAACGGGGAAGAACACATAAAAAAAGTGAAAATAAAAATAAAATTTATGTACCAAACATAACATTTCAATTTCAGTATGTACTTGTGGATTTTTTTTCTATCTAACCTATTTATACATTTTAATTACTCAAAGCCTACCCATGTAAGTACCCTATCAAAAGTACTATATCTCTGATGAGAACACAAATATGGATTTTGCTTAGTGTTATACTCAATATTTGTGTCTCTCCAAAATTCACATGTTGAAATCTAATTCCCTGAGTGATGGAGGTGTGGGCTTTAGAAGGTAATTAGGTCCTGAAGGTGGAGCCCTCATGAATGAAATTAGTATCCTTAGAAGAAGAGGCTGGAAATCTAGCTTGCTCTTTTTCTGCTATGTGAGGATACAAAGAGAAGTCAGCAGTCTGTAGTCTGGAAGAGAGCCCTCACCAGAATCTAACCATGCTGGCACCCTGCCCTTGGACTTCTAGCCTCCACAACTGTGAAAAAATAAATTTATGTTGTTTAGATGCCACCCAATTTATGGTATTTTGTTATAGCAATGTGAACAGACTAAAATTCTTAGATATTTTTGGTTCAGAGAACAATCTGTCTGGGTTAAGCTCTATTTCTGTTAGTTTTCTTTGCTTTTTTTTTTTATATTTCAGCATATTATGGGGGCACAGATGTTTAGGTTACATATATTGCCTTTGCCCCACCTGAGTCAGAGCTTCAAGTGTGTCCATCCCCCATACAGTGTATGTATCACCCATTAGGTGTGAAATGTCCATCTTCTCTTCCTTCCTCCCATCTACCCAACACCCGATGAATGTTACTGCTGTATGTACACATAAGTGTTGATCAATTAATACCAATTTGATTGTGAATATATGTGGTTTTTGTTTTTCCATTCTTGCAATACTTCACTTAGTAGTATGGGCTTCAGCTCTATCCAGGATAATACAAGAGATGCTAGATCACCATCATCTTTTGTGGTAGAGTAGTACTCTATGATATACATATACCACATTTTATTAATCCACTCATGAATTAATGGACACTTGGATTGTTTCCACATCTTTGGAATGGTGAATTGTGCTGTCATAAACATTCGAGTGCAGATATCTTTTTTATAGAATGCCTTTTTTTCCTTTGAGTAGATGCCCAGTAATGGGACTGAGGGATCAAATGACAGTTATGCTTTTAGCTCTTTGAGATATTTCCATATTACTTTCCATAGAGGTTGTATGAGTTTGCATTATTTTCAATTTTTGAATAAATAATCTGATTTTCTTTGACATTACACTATACTGAAGTGGTGACTTCTGTATGCAATTTATAAAACGACAGTAATAGGTTACTAATTTTCTCAGTGATTTACTTCATCTTTCTGTTATCGGATCATACTTCTCCACTGCATTGATATCAGAACTGATTATGTAATTTGCTTGGTCGATAGATTGTGAGAAAAATCATCATGTGACTCTTACTCATGACAGCTTTTAATAGCCATTATGCATTTTATCTATTTCTTTTTTTTTATTTGCCATAACAAAAGAATGACCCAAATAGGAGCTGCTTTTTTCAGATCAATAAGAAATAACACAGAGAAAGACTTTAGTTAACCTAGAACTGACATGTGACACAAGCAAGACATAAACATTTATTGTTATAAATCACTAAGATTTGAGGATTATTTGTTATGCCAGCATAATTTAGTAAAAATGTGTTGATGATACAGAGGCACAATAGTTTTAGGTGTATCTAGGACGATTAAAATAATTTTATATTTTTCTTCATTCCAGAAATGAATACTCAGTGATTAAAAAAAATCTCCATAGTGCTATTTGTTGTTTATCTCACTGTAATTGAGGTGAAACTCATTTGAAATCTACAAATATGTGGTAAGTTTATTCCTGTCTGCCAGAGCGACCCAGCAATATAGTTGCTTGGATTATGCAGTAATATCCAGGGTGGTACCAACATCAATGAAATCAACAAAAGAAAACTCTCAATCATTTGTCATGTGCCAGGTACCAGGTTAAGTGTTTTGTGTGTATTAGGTCATTTTTATTCAGGATTACCCTACAAAGTAGATCCTTTGTTATTTTCATGTAAGATGAGGAAATTGAGATACATAGTGTTGAAGTAACTGGTGTGGAAGTATAAACTAGAGGTGGTGAGCCCAGTATTCATACCTAGTTACATCTAATTCTAAAGATCATGCACAACAGAAAAAGGAAAACAGACCACTGGACAAACCAAATAGCTTCTTGATTAAGGTAAATAACATAACAAAAGCACGACATGTAGATGTGAGAGGTTAATATTGAACATCTTGAAAACATCCTGAAAAACTTACAAATAGATAGGAAAACCATGTGCTCTAAAACTGTGATAAAGAGAAGTGTGGCACTTGCCCAGGTCTGGAATGGCATAGCCTTAAATTAAAAGAGAAAATGCAAAGACTAAAAACCCCTTCAAATATTATGAAAATTGAGGTTTTTGACAACAGAATTTCAAACCAGTAAGACAAATGCATATATTTTTAATAAACTGATTACCTTTGGGGGGAAAACTTAAATTAGGTCTCGGCTTCATACAATGCATTCAGCATTAAGATACA
>CAUYSK010117868.1:0-39341 GCA_963575035.1 Avahi laniger
AATAATTATTCAGTAGAAAGCTGTTTAGTTTTCATGACTTTGTGTAAAGATGAGAGTTTCTGTTGCAGTTGATTTCTAATTTTATTTCACTGTGGTCTGAGAAGATGCATGGCATAATTTATATTTCTTAAACTTTTTGAGACATGCTTTGTGGCCTGGGATATGGTCAATCTTAGAGAATGTCCCATGAGCTGATGAAAAAAATGTCTATTCAGTGGTTTTGGGTAGAATGTTCTGTAAATGTCTGTCAGGTCCATTTGTTCTAGAGTTGTGTTTAAAACCATTGTTTCGTTGTTTATTTCTTGTTTGGAGGATCTTTTTTGTTCTGTCAGGGGTGTTGAAGTCCCCAGCTATATACAGTATTGCTGTTTATCATTTTGTTTAGATCAAATAGAATTTGTTTTATGAATCTGGGTGCACCTGAGTTAGGTACATAAATATTTAGAATTGTTTTTTCTTCTTGTTGAATTGTACCCTTCACCATTATACAGTGACCATCTTTGTCTTTCATTACTTTTGTTGATTTGAAGACTAAGTTATCCGAAATGAAAACTGCAATGCCAGCTTTCGTTTGGCTTCTGTTTGCATGAAATATTGTTTTCCAGCCCTTCACCTTGAGTCTGAATGCATACCAGTGGGTTATATGAGTTTCCTGAAGACAGTAGATACTTGGCTTGTGTATATTTATCCATTCGGACAGCCTATGTCTCTTTTAGTGGGCAGTTCAAGCCATTCACATTTATTGAAAGAATTGATAAGTGGGGAAGATTTCTATTCATTCTGTTGAGTTGAACTTTGTTGTTTTGTTTTCTCTCTTAAACCATTGTGATATCTGGCTTTTGACCTTTAGCTTTTGGTATTTTACACTGGTAAGTGTTTATCTTACTGATCCATGTACAACACTGTTCTGAGTATTTTCAGGAGGGCAGGGCTTGTGTTGATGAACTCTGTTGCAGATATTATTCCACAACATCAAGAAGGAAAGAATGCTTTCCAACACGTTTTATGAAGCCAACAATACCCTGATACCAAAACCAGGAAAGAACACAACAAAAAAAGAAAGCTACAGGCCAATTTCCCTTATGAATATACATGCAAAAATTCTCAAGAAAATCCTAGCAAACCAAATTCGGGTAGTCATCAAAGAAAATAATCCATCATGACCAAGTGAGCTTCATCAAAGAGATAAAGAGATGGTTCAACATATGAAAAATCTATAAATGTAATTCACCACATAAATAGAAGCAAAAACAAAGACCACATGATCCTCTCAATAAACACAGAAAAAGCATTTGACAAAATTCAGCACCCTTTTATAATAAGAACACTTAACAAAATAGGCATAGACGGGACTGACCTAAAAATGATACAAACCATATATGACAAACCCATAGCCAGCACCATACTTAATGGGGAAAGACTGAAAGCAGTCCCACTCAGAACTGGAACCAGACAAGGTTTCCCTCTATCACTGCTTCTATTCAACACAGTGCTGGAAATCTTAGATAGAGCAATCAGACAATGAAGGAAACCAAGGGCATCCAGATGGGGGCAGAAGAGATTAAACTACTGCTCTTTGCTGATGATATGATCTTATATCTAGAAAATTCCAAAGATTCTGCCATGAGATTATTGGAATTGATAAAGAAATTCAGCAAAGTCTCAGGTTACAAAATCAATGTACAGAAATCAGTAGCATTTCTATATGTCAACAACAGTAAAACTGAGAATCAAATCAAAGACTCAATACCCTTCACAATAGGAACAAAGAAAATAAAATATACAACAATATATTTAACTAAGGAGGTAAAAGACTTCTACAGGGTGAACTACAAAACACTGAGGAAGGAAATAGCAGAGGACATAAACAGATGGAAAACCATACTGTGCTCATAGGTAGGCAGAATCAACATTGTTAAAATGTCTATACTACAGAAAGTAATCCACAGATTCAATACAATCCCATTAAATTACCAACATCATTTTTTGCAGATCTATAAAAAATAATTCTCCACTTCGTATGGAACCAGAGAAGACCCCGTATAGCAAATACAATCTTAAGCAAAAAGAACAAATGGGAATTATCAATTTACCAGACTTCAAACTATACTACAAGGCTATAGTAACTAAAACAGCATGGTACTCCACAAGAACAGAGACATAGATCAATGGAACAGAACTGCAAACCCAGATATAAAACCATACTCATATAGCCATCTAATCTTTGACAAAGCAGACAAAAACATACACTGGGGAAAAGAATCCTTATTCAATAAATTGCACTGGGAAAATTGGATAGCCACATGGAGAAGACTGAAACATGATCTGTACCACTCACCATTCACAAAAATCAATTCTTGGTGGATAACAGACTTAAACTAAAACCTAAGGCATGAAACTATAAGAATTCTAGAAGAAAATATTGGAAAAACTCTTACAGACATTGGCCTAGGAAAAGAATTTATGAAAAAGACCCCAAAAGCAATCACAGCAACAACAAAAATAAATAAATGGGACCTGATCAAATAAAAAGTTTCTGCACAACCAAGGAAACTATCATGAAAGTAAACAGACAATCAACAGAATTGGAGAAAATATTCTCATGCTACACATGTGATAAAGGGCTGATAACTAGAATCTATATAGAACTCAGGAAAATCAGCAAGAAAAATCAAATAACTCTATCAAAAAGTAGGCAAAGGACATGAAAAGAGACTTTCCAAAAGAGACTATTGGACAACAGACATACTAAAAATTGCTCAACATCTCTAATCATCAGGGAAATGCAAATAAAAACCACAATGAGATATCACTTATCCCCAGGGATATTGGTCTTGTTCAAAAAGTCCCAAAACCACATATGTTGGCGTGGATGAGGAGAGATAGGAATGCTGCTACACTGCTCATGGGACTGCAATCTTGTACAACCTCTGTGAAAAGTAATACAGAGATATCTCAAAAAGCTACAAGTAGAACTACCATTTGATCCAGCAATACCATTACTGGGCATCTACCCAAAAGAACAAAAGATGTTGTATAAAAAAGTCATCTGCACTAGAATGTTTATCGCAGCACAATTCACAATTGCAAACATGTGGAACCAAACCAAGCGCCCATCAATACATGAATAGATTAATAAAATGTGGTATATGTATACCATGGAGTTCTACTCAGCCACAAAAAACAATGGTGATTGAGCATCTCTTGTATTATCCTTGATAGAGCTGGAGCCCATTCTACTAAGTGAAGTATCCCAAGAATGGAAAACTAAGTACCACATGTACTCACCATCAAATTGGTATTAACTGATCAACACTTACATGCACATATAGTAGTAACATTCATCGAGTGTCAGACAGGAAGTGAGGGAGGAAGGGATGAGTATATTCACACCTAATGGATATGGTGCACACCATATGGGGGATGGACATGCTAGAAGCTCTGACTTGGGTGGGACAAAGGCAACATATGTAACCTAAACATTTGTACCCCTGTAATATGCTAAAATAAAAATAAATAAATAAATCCAATATACTGAATAGGTTCACAACCATTTCGAGACCATAATATAGGGGGTCCACTAAGGAACAAATATATTAATGGCATCTGAAAGGAATAATTTCTTAATTGGAACCATGAAAGGAACCACCTCTGATTTATTATGAGCCATAGCTATAATATCTATGAGCCACAGGTTTTACTCAAACTGTCCATTAATTTTAGTTCATAATTCCAAGCCCTGCCTACAACAAATTATGTGTTTATTAAAAGCATCAATATGTGGGATGCATCATAAGATCTAGCAAAGAGTAGGTGTCAGCAGCATAAGGAGACAAAGTTTCTGAAAGTTTCCCTTTAAATCTATCCATCGATCATTTTTTGAATTCCTAAAGTACAAGTAAGCTATGAGGAAGAAAATGGAGAAAATAGTGTATAGTTCCTGTCTTCAAAATGCTTAAAATCTAGTTGGGGTGGGGGACAATACTCAAACATAAGCATTTAAAGCTAGCGGTATAAGAAAATAATGTAAGTGATGACATAAGGGAATTAAGTTATCTTGCCATGAATAATGGAGAAATTGTGCTCACTAAATTAGAGAAGGGATAAAGCAGGATAGTTAGTGTAGCTGGATTCCACTTCTTGGAAGACAGACACATTGTACTGTTTCTTAAAGGAAGGATAGAATTTAAACAAGCACCTCATGCAGAGAGGGGATTTCCATTGCAGAAAACAATTGTAGCAAATGCCAGGGGCAAAAAAGGGTGGGATGTTTGGAGAAGAGCAATGTCATTCATTGCATTCATTGCATTGTCATTCATTGCAAAAGAGCAATGAATAAGCCCAGTGGAAATGAGCATGATGAATGTCTGAATTCTAGAGTGTTTAGGTATTCAATAAGTTGTTTTATTGATTCTCTCCAGCCTTATAGCTCTGCAACCTGGCAATACACATCTAAAACAACATGTGACTGTGTGCAAGTGCTTTCTGATTGCCAAATCCAGTACTATTCAAACCAAAGCCTACAGGATTCAACTTGTAAGAATTTTTTTCTTTCTTTTTCTTAAATAATTTAACAAGCATTAAGATAAGTAATCTAAGAAAAGCTGAGCGAGGAAAAAAGAGAAATCTGGGACTCAACTAATACATTCATTTTATAAGTATTTACTGAGTACCTAATATGTACTTGGCATTTTTCTTTGTGCCAATGATATAAAGATGAACAAAACAAACTAAAACTCCAGTTTTCATGAAGCTAACATGTTAGTACATGTGCATGTGTGTTTATCATGGTCTTAATTATGGGACAGAGGGTATTACACCTACATATGTTTCTCGTTAATCAGAGATATTATTTAATTGGGCTCAATTTCTAGAATTTTTTAGCACAATTCTTGTTGAAGACAACTCTGAAGGTTTACTGCTATTTTTTGGCCTTTACTTCATCAATTATGATATCATTTATAAGTTAAATTGATTTTTATTCTAAGAATTCTTTTTAAGTATTTACATGCTTTATCTAACATAATTCTTACAATATCTAAGAGCTATTATTAACCCTATTTTACAGATTAAAAAACTGAACTTCAAATAGATAAAAAATTTTCTCAAGCTATGCAATAAATGGAGAAGACAAATTCAAATGTAGTTCTTTTGAAATTCCAAAAACCCATGCTTTAAAACCATTCTGCTATATTATTTTTTGAAAAAGTTCTTGTATTTACTTTCAGTGAATTTTAAAAATAAAGGAGCAGAATTCTTGGATCTATGGGGTAGGTGGCATGATTTACTGTAAAAAGCATTATTAAGTCAAGGTACAAGAGACCCTGCTTCTGACACACTGTGGAACAGAGTAACTAGTCACTTCTTCTCTCTCTATCTTAGTTTTCTTATTTGTGGTATGGGTCTAATACTTGGCATTCATATTTCAGCAGCTGTAGGTTTATAAATATGTACATAGAAATATTTTTAATAGCAATGAAAGGAAGGAACTAGTAAGATGAGGAACATAAAGTTATTTAGAAAATTATCATCAATATCATTACTTTCAAAAATAGAGTCATTTCTATAGCCAAAATGATATGTATATCTGATGCAACAGACTTCCTACATGCTTTCTCATCAAAGAGGTACTTTTCATACAACATAGGCAATTTCAGACAGAAGTGGAAATACATGTATACATAATGATCACTTGCTTCTTTTTGTGTGAGTAGACTCAAATTAAATTACTCTAATCATGTTCTATAAAAAGTTAAAATAAAAACCTGGCTGGGCATGGTGGCTCATGCCTGTAATCCCAGCACTTTGGGAGGCCAAGGCAGGAGGATCACTTGAGGCCAGGAGTTTAAGACCAGCCTTAGCAACATAGCAAGATTCTGTCTCTACAAAAAATAAAAAAAATCAATTGGGCATGGTGGTGCATGCCCATAGTCCTAGCTACTTGGAGGCTGAGGCAGGAGGATTGCCTGAGGCCCCAAGTTCAAGGCTACAGTGAGCTATGATCATATCACTGCACTCCAGCCTGGGTAGCAGAGCAAGACCCTGTTTCTAGGGAAAAAGAAAAGCCAATATGTGTCAATGTGATATGAATCTTTATCAAACTCAAACTTAAAGCTAACAAGAAAACACAGAACACAAATAATATTCATTGATTAGAAGTTTTCATTTCTTTTCCTTCTGTGAAAATCTTTCCTTCTAGAAAATAGGTGGCAAAGTAGCACAATTTCCAAAAAGTTAGATTGCAATGATGGTTCAGTCAACTATGACAGCATTGGCTCAGTTCCCATTGCCATTTCACTCTGTTAGTTCACTGTTCAGCCTCGCAAGAGCCCATGTTCCATCCATTCGAAACTATTTGTAGCTCTTTGACGTGTTCTGCTTCTCACCTCCATGCTTTTGCCACTCCCTTCACCCAGTATGTTTTCCTCACCCCAGAGCTGCATGGCAAAACTCCATTAGCTGTCAAGACTCAATTCAGAGGCGACCTCATACTGAAACCTTTCTTCACCAGTCAAGGTGAAATTGGCCTGTGGTTTTTTTGTTTATTTCTTTTCTCCTACAATAATGTCCTGCATAAATGTCTGTTATGGGTCCTGTATACTTCGAATCACTTCTTTGTTTATGTGTCTGTGTCTTTTCCTAGACTGCAAGGTTCTTAAAAGCGTGGACTATTTTCATTGACCTTAGTATCCAAGACTTAGTGCATAACTCATAGATGTCATTCCAAAAAATTTAATAGATGAATGAATAAATGGTGACTTATAAGTTACACTGTCATCTATAAATATATATATAATGTGTGTATGTACACTATTCCATATTTAATGCTTTGATGGTTACATAAAAACATAAAATGTATTAAAACATATCCCTCTCAAAAATTCCTTTTGGTGGTAACATTTTATAAAGGTTCATTTAGGAAAACAATCATTCTAGAGTAAAAGATTGTGACATTGGTGGTCTATTCTGTGCAAAAACAAACAAAAAAATAGACAAGAAATGTCTTTTGAATTTTTACCACCTTAAAGTTTTGTGTAACTGTAACAATAATCATGTTAAATCATGGCAAACATTAGAAATCGTATACCATAAGAGAGACTAGATCAGACCCAAGCAAACAAGTAGTTACAAGCACCCTGGAAATAAAATGGAACACTTTAAATATGTAGCATAAAATAAAAACAAAAATAAAAATATTAGGTGAGACTTTATTTCACCAACTTGGTGAAATATCAGACCAAAAATGAACTGCAAACTCTTTTGCAAATTGTGCTATCTCAGAAAGACAAGATAACTCTTTAAAAATTATAAGTTATGCAAGAAAGTTCAAGAGCTAATTGTTGAAAGAGTTTAGGCATAATAAAATTTTGAAGTTAATCTATTCAAATCAAGGTTATATATGTTGTATGTGACAATGCAAATGGTCTCAGTTTCTATTGATCAATGTATCAAAAGTATCTGTACAGCACAGATTAGCCAAAGTACTAGCAATTTATTATCTAAAAGTCATCTGAATTTAGATAAGATGTTATTTATGAAGGACTTTTCATTCCTTTGCTTATGAATTGAAGAAAAATTTTAAGCTAAATCCATGATAATTCTTAATATTTAAGAGTGAAAAGGGATTTCCCAAAGTCCATATCAAAGAAACTTTGAACTTGGGTTTTCCTGCACTTCTGACTATAACAGTGAAATATCAAAACTATTGTTATTTCTTAATCTAAATTATTTATGGAACTTCCTCTGAAGAAAATACTTTTCTCCTTCAAAAAAAAAGAGGAGGGAAAACATTTATAATTTACTTAGCTTACAAAATAATTCATGTCATTCCCATAATTTTGAACAGGAGAATGTGATGGAGAAATCCAAGTTGATATTTGGGCATACTCTCCATGTTTTTAAATATTTCTTTTCATTTGTTTACTATCTTCCTCATATGCATAGAAGACAATTGCCTACTCAAGTTACTTTTTAAAGTAGTAAAAAGCACATTCTATAGAACTCTATAGATCCACGGAATGCTTCCAGGGTGCAGTTATAAAAGAATCAGTCACCAAACCATAAATACTACCTGTTTGAAATTCAAATAGAAAATAAAAGGGCTTACAAAAGAGTGAGCAGCAGGGAGTTCTTAACAAAATTTGTAAACACAGAACATGAAACTTTAAAACTCAGACACTTTAAAACACTCCCCCAGTAAAATAAAAGGGGGAAACACTTTATACTGACATTAAGATTACTATTTTAAGTATTAAGTCTTAACTGTCTCTTAAATTTTTTTTTAATCAAAGGCAGTCGCTTTCCTCTTGGACTTCCTTCAATAAGAAATTCAAGCTCAAAATGTTAACAGAGGATGTAATTCACTTAAATTATGCAACTGGAATTCCACAGCTGGTCTATCTGTCTGGCTCCGTGCTGAATGAACACAGTGTCAGAAAACCTTCCCAATAATAACGGCCTGTTCATGGCAAGGGGTAAATCTCTCAAACTTAGGCTCAACTTCGGAGGCTCATTAGCCACAGCAAGTAAATGTTAGTAGGGTGACAACACTGCGACAGCAGCACCCACGCAGCTGAAGCAGCCAGCCCACCCAGAGCCGAGGATTTGTATGACCAATACCACCAATTCTCAATGATAATCATTTGTTTATATGCACAGGATGGTCAGATATCCCACGGATCACATCCTAATGCCATTACAGCCACTAAATTTAACAGCCCCCCCAGGCTGTTAAACAATTAAGCTGCAGGAACACAGGCAGCTCATAGCACTTTTTAAAAGAAAGACTAAATCCTAATGTAAAGCATGCTCTATACCTTTTTATCTTCTCTGATTTCTTGGTTCTGGCCTACCTAAATAATTTGTATCTTTTCCTCCCCCTCCACCCCCCAAGTATGAGCGTCAACCTGAATTACAAACAGTTAAACCTGAAGGTCACTTCACAACAGCGTTCCAACATGCTCCCCCAGCGAGGCTGCATGGCAACAATAAAACAAAGCCTTTGCAACCACCTGTAATAATCTGCCTGCTCAGCCAGCAATCTGAAAAGTCCTGAAGCTACACAAGGTAGACATTTTCTGCAGCTGGTTTAACATGTATATTGTGCCCAGTTGCCGGCTCGCCTCCTCTTACCTTCACGTTAGTCCGGAGTGCACAGTAACATGCAAAGAACATTGCAGTAAATAAGGAGCATATGGACCGGTATTCAGCTTCTCAGCACAGCGCAAGCCCCACACACACGATCCTGGGCATGTGCTACTAAGGAGCATCCGTTCCCTCTGTCAGTTTGAAAATGCATTGATCTCTGTTTTCTCTGACTACAAAACGACATGTCTTGAAGGCACTGAGTGAGAGCTCAAAATCTCTTCATTGGCTATATATAGCATTGTGCCCAGTAATTTCAATTAGATGAGAATTCAGCGTCTGAAAGTTAAGACCTCAGTTGCTTTTCCTTCTAGCATTTTAAATCACTGGATTAAAAAAAAAAAAAAAAAGGGGAGGGGGAATGAGCTCACCCAGGAAGGAGGGGGAGAAAGGTGAAGAATTGAAATTTAACCAATGAGTTACTTATGTTTCTGGAAAGCCTTGGTGTTATCCTATTAAATACTTTACAATGAGATTGCATCCGGCAGACTGTAAATGAAGGGGAAACCCTTTTCCCTTTAGAGGTTTAATATGAGCTTTGCACTACATTCCAGACTATTCTGATGCAGTACCCTGTTTGGCAAATACTACAAATCACTGCAAACATGTCTCATTCTGTTTCTCCGTGGGGAATAGGACCAGGACCAAAGGATCACGGTCACATAAAGTCCCCTAAAATATGAGCTTCCTTTCCCTGGGGTGATCTGCAGTTACAGGGCTGAGAAGTACCATCTTCCTGCCCTGTAATATCTGTTACATCTTCCAGGGATATCTAAAGTTGCTAAGCTCTCTAATAAAACAATGTGTTCAATGTTCCAAAACTATGATTTATTGGTAAATGAAAATCAATAATAGAAGATGGGATTGGAATCAAGACGGAAGATTTCAGGGGATAACATAACCTCAGATTCAGTAGCTACTGCTGCTGAATGTAAAATATTCAGCTGGCTCTGGAAGGGAGAGAGCGAGAGAGAAAAATAAAAGCTTCTGCCCCTATAAATCTATAAGAGAAAAAAATACTTAATTCAAAAACATCTTCAGATCCTGCTGTCTGTTGTCATTCCTGTCAGGCACTGGATGCTGCAAATTAACTAGATTTTTACTTGCTTAGAAGGACAAAGTCCAATTTAGGGTTCTAAAACTCTTATTTCCAGCCTTGGGAAGCCCTAGTGCTCGGCTAGAATTCTAAAGCTATCTGGTGAAATGCAAGCAGAAATGAACAGTTCTCACTGCAGCAAAAATAGTGGGAGGAAAAAGAATGGTTATGTCTTTGCCACGACGTTCCCCATCAGCTTACAGCAACAGGGAAGATCAGCATAACTCACTAGAAAAAGCTGCAGTGACTTTTAGGATTTTTCTTTAATATGTTTTGCATAAGCCGCCTCCCCTCTGGAGCCTGCAGTTGTGCTGAAGCATCGTCAGAGTCACTGGGCATTTCTGCTAGGCAATGAGGTGAGGCAGCTTCCAGAGGAATCAAGGTATTTAAGTGAGAGAAATTAAAGGAAGATGAAAAGCAGGATTTTCTATTTCTCTCTTAATGGCAAGCATTCAGAAAGTGTCATCAGTTCTGACTAAATAGCTATTTTGGGCTGTCATTGTTTGTACCTTTTTTTAGAAAGAAAAAAGGCAGTCTTAAACTGAAGATTCTTTAGCAACGTAAGAGAAGGCAGCCACTTATTTTGATTCCCAGTTCCGTCTGGCATATGAGCCTAGGTAATTACAAATTGTAAGTATTTGCAACACAACCAGTGACTTCCAGGACATTAAAAATTGACATGCCCAGTTCTCATCATTCCATAACTTTTATTAACAGCTTTAAATGCGGGAACCAAGCATTTCAGTTAATAACACTTCCCCCTCCAGAGGTTATAGCAGGTCATAGTTCCTGCAGCTCTTCCTAATAAATGAACCCAAACATAGCAACTCAATGCCATGGAAAATGTGAGGATTTAAAAGTACCTTCCTCCATTGGGGGTTCAGAGGATTTTTTTAAAAAAATCAATTTTTTTTCAACCTGTGAATAAGTACTGTTAAATATATTTTTTTCCATTAGAACTTGGAGAAAAGAAAATTTACATCTTTTATTGTCATTATTATTATTATTTAAATAGTCCCCAGGGTATTTGAATAGCCCAGGAGGGAAAGAGCTAAAAGAAGAGCTAGAAAACTTTACAAATCTCAGAGCAGCTCTACAGACAAGGATTAAACAAAAATAAAGATACAGGTGAAAAAGCACATGTAGGTTTCCCCATTAAGGCAATCAGGAGGACTTCTGATAGGGCTTCAGATCCAGTTTTAATGTGGATCTCTTAGCCTTGAAAACTCATTTAAAACTCCTGAGTACACCTATCTATCCCACCAAATCCCAGTACAGACATGGGCTATACTTGTAGATTCACTGCTTAATTTTTTTAAGTGTACTAGGATAGTTGGCTTACTATTCTCATTTTATAAATGTAGGAAATGAGGTATTAACTACAATGACAATATCTCACTAAAGAACATTTCCTATTTTTAGGAAAAGACTTCAACAGGGCAGTATATCTGCAAAAAGAATAACATTTGCTATTGTAGAAGGAAATTATAACTGGGTACATATTTTTGGAGGCAGTAGAGTAAATCTAGGCTTCAAGACTACAAGTCCTAGAAAATAACCTCCATGTCAGATCATTTTTTTTTTTTACCATTTGTAAAATGGGGATAATATTTAACTCATAGCGCCCATCAAGAAAATTAAAGATGAATCCTGCCATCAAAATAAAGTCTAGATTGATCAATGATTTAAGTACAAAAATTCAAACTATAAACATATTAGAAGAAAACATAGATTTAGTTTTATATAATATTAGAGAAACCTGAAGTCATACAAGAAAAGATAGACAATTTGTGACTATATAAAAATATAAAACTTCTGCTTGGGTAAGTTATATACAATGACAAATGACAAACTGGGAAATTATATGCAACACAGTTGATAGGAAGTTTACTTAAAATACAAAAAACTTTCACAAATCACTGAAAGAAAATATAAAACTGAATTAAAAAAGTAAAAAACTAAAGTGTCCATTAACAAAAAGACCACAAAAGACATTAAAAACTCTCATCTTCACATTTAAGGAAAACATAAAAATTAGAAAAAAATTTTAAAATTAATATATCAAGTATGAATAGGGATGCATTAGTTGGTGAAAACTTTTTGGAAGGTAATTTGGAATTATCTACCAAATATTTAAAAGGGAACATTCTTTTTGATGTAGTGATTTAGTTTCCAGGAATTTATCCCAGACACGTATGTGTGTGTATTTATATTTAAATATCCATATATAAATATCCATTATTGTGGGACTTATTTTTAAAGATTACAGCTTATCTATACCACAGAATACTAAGCAATTATAAGAAAAATATAAGGTATTTTTCTTTTATGGAAGGATGTCCAAGTTATAATGTTAAATGTAAGAATAAGGTTGCCAAAGAGCTGCTATAGTATAATATAGCCTATTTGTGTGTGTATATTTATATATACTTGTAGATGGTGTGTGTGTGTGTGTGAGTGTAAAATTTTAACAGTGTTAATCATTGACTTAGGAAGGGAAACACAACATTATATTTCATTTTTAATTTTATATCCTTCTGTACTACAGAAAAATCACTCATAATAAACCATTTATCCAATTATCCCTTGTCAGTAAATGAGAGAAATAAAGATACAGGGAAGGAGGAAATACTAGGACCTGTGAGGGAATTTGCCTATCATCGTACTCCATGAGCAAAGGTCAGGAAATTATTGTGATACGAGGAATAGAAATCTACTGATTTCTGAGCTGATCTTAGTTCTGAGTGCTTCTCATAGTGTGAACATTTCTCTATAATGCTTGCAATTCTAGTGTGTATATACATATATATGTGTTTTGTTATTTCAGAATATTATGGGGGTACAAACGTTTTGGTTACATAAATTGCTTTTGTACCATTCAAGTCGAAGTTATAAGTGTGCCCATCCTTCAGATAGTGTCCTTTGTACCTGTTAGGTGTGAATTTACCCCTCCCCCTCCCCCTCCCACCTGCTTGATTTCCAATGAGTGTTATTTCCGTATGTGCACATAAATGTTGTTTGATTAGTTCCAATTTAATTATCAATATATGTGATGTTTGTTTTTTCCATTATTGTTATACTCCACTTAGAAGAATGGTCTCCAGTTCCTCCACATTAATATTGGAAGTATTAGTTCACATTTTTTATGGCTGAGTAGTACTCCTTGGTATACATATACCACATTTTATCAATCCACTCATGTGCTGATGGGCACTTGGGCTGTTTCCACATCTTGTCCCTGCTTTACTTTTACTTTAATTTATTTGCTTTATTTTCTCATCCTAAAAGGGTGACAAATGAGACTTTCCAATTTTTGAGTATATTGTCTTAATTATTAAGTCCCACATGACTGAGTCATATTATTGACTTTAAATTTTTGGTGCAGTTAGAGTCCTTTTAACGAGTGACTTTATCTGACTTTTATTTATCTGACATATATTTTTGGTTTTTCTGTCATCTTGTTTTATTACAGTAGCTCCCCCTTATCCAAGGAGATACATTCCAAGATCCCCAGGGGGTGTCTCAAATTGCAGATAATACTGAACACTATATATACTATACTATGTCTTTTCCTATATAATCACACTGTATAGGTAGCATACACAGCGTGGCTATGCTGGACAAAGGGATGATTCATGTCCCGGGCAGGATGGAGCAGAATGGAGCAAGATAAAATGAGATTTCACCACACTACTCAGAACTGCACTCAATTTAAAATTTATGAGTTGTTCATTTCTGGAATTTTCCATGAAATGTTTTCGGAATGGGGTTGACCCAGGAGCGGAAACCATGGAAAGCAAAAACATGGATAAGTAGGGACTACTTTATGTATTTTCTTTTAAAATATTTTTCTATATTGTTGTTTTCTCTATTTTGTTTTATGGGTTTTCTTATTGTTTGAAAGACTTACAGTTTACTTTTAGTTCTTTGTGCATAGGGATCCTCTGTGTATGCACGTGTGCCCTGGTGTGTGTAGGTGGGAAGGTGAAAGAGATTGTGTGAAGGAATGAGATGTAAGAGGATTGGTGCTCCTGGTAACCTTGCTCAGGAACTTGCAAGGACATCGGGATGACAAGAGCACAGGGTGTGCAATGGTGAATGAGCTGGAATGCTGGGCAGAGGGCAGGCCCTTGGGACTCTCTTTAGATCTCTGACAAACCACTGAAAGATTTTGAGCAGGTGCAAGACAAAATCAGTGAATGAACACTCTGGCAGCCACACGGAAGATGGTTGAGGGTAGGGTGAGGGGTTGACTGGAAGCAGTTCAACAAATTAGAACTCCATTATATTATCTTATGTAAGACGTCATGAGAGCCTGGATGGAGCCCATGGCAGCACAGAGTGAGAGACAAGGGTATGTAATAGGTACAAAAGAGGATTGTAGGTTGATTGCACATGGAGGTTCGGTGGAGAAAGGGACTACGTATGGTAAGTCCAGGTTCGTGACCAGGACACTTGAGTGAACTGTGGTTATATTCATTGAGATAAGGACCTAGGAATAAGAGTAAATTTGAAGGGAAACATGATGAATTCCCTTAGGAACAGGATAAATTACAATCACCTGTGGGATATTCAGTAATAGTTAACAGGGAGGTGGAAATCCAGGCGGGAATAGAAAGCTAGGAATCCCTTGGGAATGAGTGGCAGCTGAAGCCATGGTTTGGGTTAAATCTACTTTTTCTTGTAGCTTAGACAGCTGTGCTGTCTAATACAGTAGCCACAGTTGCATGTGGCTATTTAAATTTAACCTTGAATTAATTAAATTGAAATAAGATTAGAAATTCAGTTTTCCAGTTGCATTAGCCACATTTCAAACACTCAAAGACTGTCTGTGGTTTGTGGCTACCATATTGGACAGCACAGATTATAAAACTTCATCAAAGAAAGTGCTTTATTTTTTTCTTTTTTTTTTTAGAGACAGGATCTTGCTCTGTCACCCAGGCTGGAATACAAGGGCATCATAATTCACTACAACCTTGAACTCCTAGGCTCAAGCGATCCTCTCATCTCAGCCTCCCGAGTAGCTGGGACTCCAGATACGTGCCACCATGCCTAGATAATTCTTTTATTTTTTGTAGTGATGAGGTCTTACTCTATTGCCTGGGCTGGTCTCAAACTCCTGCCTCAAGTGATTCTCCTGCCTCAGCCTCCCAAAGTGCTGGGATTACAGGTGTGAGCCACCACACTTGGCCCAAAGAAAGTTCTATTAGCACTCATATATAGAGTGAAAAGAGCAAAAGTTTGACATGTATCAGGACCCTGATATTATTGATATTTGTGTGGTTACTGAAAAATAAGAGTCCAACAAAACAGGTCAAGAAGTCTTTTGAGAGCTTTTTAATGTGCTGAACACTAGATGTTTTTCATATGTTATCTCTGATCCCCAAACTGTCCTGTAATGTTGGTAATATTAATTATTTTTATTAAGACTTGTTAAGGTTCACTTCTGAAGGTCCCGAGCTAGTAAGTGGCAGGACTGCAATAGCAACCTAAATGTATATAGTATTCCAAATCCAGTGATTTTTTTAAATTACCCCAGGCTGTCTGTCCTGAGAAAACCCAGAGACAATGGTGCCAAGGAAGGAGAGAATTTCATAAATGAGAAATGACACATGGCACAAAGAGTTAAAATAAGGTAGAATCAGAAAAGTTTTCATTGGATTGGGCTACAAGAAGGTTATCATAAACTTTGCTGAAACAATTTCAATGTAGCGTAAGGGCTGAAGCCCTGTTAGGGTGGACTGAGTCTAGCTGTATGATGATGTAAAGCACAGGCCAGTAGAGCTTGTTCTTTTAAGAGATTAGACGTAGGTGGCTCTTTCTTCATACAAAAGATGGTTCACCAGAAAGATGTTTCAAGTTTCTGCTACTTGTCTGTATTAAATACCCTAGGGCTGCATCTGTCATCTTTGGTTATAGTCAGAAGAGACAGAATTCCACAATCTATTCCTTATTTCTTGGTTACTAACTGTTTGACCTTGGTCTAATCACTAAAGTCTTCAAATTTTTTTTTCCTATTTATGTAATGTGGTTGAACATACGTGACTTGCTTAGCTAGCAGGGATATTTGAACGTCAAATGACACAATGGATTTGATAGTGAACTGTGCAGTAAAACATGGTAAAATATGCTATTCCTGACTGATCAAACAAAAACAATATTAAAACCCTACAGATTTAACCACAAAAATTTATGCACCTATTAGACATTTTCATTGAATGTTATCAGCTCTATATCCTTGAAGAAGAATAGAAAAATGTATTCTTTTGTTGAATCCCCTCAACCCATCCTTACAGCTTAACATTTTACTTTTTGAAACCAAGACCCATGGGTTTCTGTGGGGAGTTCTGATTTAATCTTTATGCTCCGGATGACTCTGCCAAAACTGGAGGAAGGAGAACAGATGACTGTCCCCCTCTCCAAAATGTTTAATGGAAGAGAAAAATGATTCAGACTCCCCAATCAAGGAAACTCAAGAGTTTACAAGATAAGCATTTCTTATTATTTTGCTAAATATGTAAGCACCTATATCCAGAACCTGATAAGTTTGTGGAAAAACTTAACATTAGTTCCTGAAAAAAAGCAAATCACATTGATTACACAACTAGAGAACTCCCAGAATTCTCTTAGTTTCTGAGCTACGTTGATAACTCGAGGGCAGAGTGTTGCTTGGAAGCACCATGGTCTGGTTAAAATGAGGACAAACACCAGAGGATGCGTATTTGTTACCAGACCGTGGGAAACCTGAAATGACTTTGCAGTTGCTTCTCTGGACCTGAACTCGGCAGCTGAAAACATTTCTCGCTGGCAGGAATATTGCTAACCTTCTTAACGCCCAGGTTCTGAACACCAAAGTCTTACCGTACTTAGCCCGGCTATGTCTGCAGCAGCTCTAAGGAGAACTCTTAATGTTTTAGCTGAGAATAAATCAGAGGAGGAGTGTAAACTATTTGTCCATGAAGTATTTCTTAGTCTCCCCTGAAACTTTTCTAAATAGCCTCAAACCACACTGAACACACAACAAGTTTACTGGAAATGTCAGTTATTAAATAGACATTTTACCGTAATCGAATGTTAGTGTCACATAGTTCAGACCACAGGCCCTGGCAGCCCAGAGAAAGAGTTGCTTGTAGCAAACTGTGCACTGACAGGAAGCAAACTTCTCAGCTGGGTCCCACCACAGTGTTTTGGCCTTAACTTGCAAGAGGGAAAAATTACCAACCACCACCCCAGCTATTGCCACTGAGTTGCTGTTGTTGAAACAATACTGTGGGGCCAGGTGAAACATGGTGGGACTTTTACAACTCCATTTAAAAAGAAATTTTGGGGGATCGAGGTTTGTCATATTACTGCTAAATGTCCCAAGTAAGGTGCAGAAGGGAAATTCCCAGCCCCAGTTGTTGGGGGTTAGGTCATTGATTTGGACTCCTCTTACTGACATTTCAGCAGAAATGATATGAAAATCCTCTGTTTTCCAAGTACAAAAAATGCAAGTCAGATTGAGTTTTAGTCTCCTGATTCCCAGACGGATAAGAGACATTGTCATCATCTAAGCCCAGGAAAGAATACCACCATGGTGCGGTACTGGCTGCAATTCCCCCTTGGCTGCTGTACATCCCTGGTCCGGTGGCAATATCGACTCATGAAGTGATGTGAAATTAGCCCTTGTGACAATGAGGTTCCTTCTGCCTGTTCAGGGCTCATCCTCTCATCTGTGTGGTTGGCCACCTCTCCAGCCTCCTCAGGATCCTCCACAAATCGTTCCTCTGACCTTCCAAACGTCCTCCGGGCTCCTTCATCTTATAACAAACAGACAAAAAGCAAATGAACAAATGATCCTTCTGCATTTTTTCACTCAGCTTCACTTAAAGCTTTTCACTTCTTCTCTTCACAGCCGCAAATGTTTGCTTATTGATAGTATCTTAAAAGTCAAGCCCAGAGACATCATTATCTAAGGAGCGAGAATGTTTCTACCCTGCTAACCGGACCCAATAGTCACTGTCTCCAAGGTGGGTTCTGGATGCTGTCATAGTCCCTGAGTCGCCGGTTTATCCAGCCTCCTCTTAAGTGGGCCCAGAACGTGGGCTTAGGCTTCCTCCTTGATCCTAGTCTGCCTTCTCTCCCTGTCTGGTGGCGCAGGGCCCCTTCTATGACTGGTGGCTCACCAACCTTAAGTCCCAAACAGGGACCAGGACCCTAAGATCTTGATTAAGTATTGCAAGCCCTCTTTCCCTAGGTCTGGATTCAGGCTTTATCTCTATTGGAAATTGCTTTTACCTATGGCTAGATTTCCTGGGGCAGACCATTGTCTGACTAATTCTTACACATCACACATAGTGTCATTCTGTATGATGTGTCACGGCATGCATTGTACCATCAAGCTAGAGAGTGACTACTATGTGCCTAAGGTGAAACTAAAAATTAAAAATAAAATAGTATTAGGCCTTCACTAAACCTTTTTATTTTTTTTTGCCAGTACTAAGCAAGGGTATGACCAACTTTAGTGTAGACAAAAGGTGCAGTCTCTTATCTACTCCTGCTGGGATTGCTAGATCTGGATGGCTGAGCTATCGCTGTTTTAAAAAAAGAATTGATACTCCTGTTTCCTACTGTGCTCTCCAATACAGCTTGGAGGGGAGCTTGGCAACCTGTCTGGCCACTTCTCAGCCCTCAGCACTGAACAGAGAACTCTTTTAAGCCAGGGAGACACTGCAACAGCAGTCTTGACACTTACCTGGCTCTGAGCATTACGACTTCCAGGTGAGCCCTGCTCTCTGGTGACCAATGGGTTGCCCTCTACTTCTCTTGCACACTGAAGCCAGCTTGGGCTGCATCTGTGTTTGTCATGCATGCCCCTGTGCAATTAAGATTTGAACTGCTGGCTGACTGCATATCGGAGATCAATTATAAGCTAGCTTAGTCTGCACACCCTCGACTATTTTTTCCCCGTTTCCTCTCTTTACCACCAACCCAGCAGGGAGGATGAGCCCATCTAGAATATGACCATTTCCTCTTCCATATCCACCTCAGCTTTAAAAAATGTGTGGAAAGACATTTTAATGGACAAAAAAGAGTTAAATGTAAGTATGATGATGGTTATTCACTCAGAGAAGACATTCTGTTTGTTTTAATGCATTGATAATAATATTAACACAATAAGAGAAATTCAGGTTAGCAAATCACAAGTGCTATATGACTTGCTTGCACTGTCTCATTTATTGCTCACAACAGTCCTTTGCTGTGAGTATCCATATTTTCCTGGTTTTGCAGAGGAGGGGTCAGGAGAACTAAGTCACTAAGCTATAAGCCAATAAGTGAGGGAGCTGGGGCTTGACTCTAATTTAATTTAGATTCTGTTACCTAAATGAGCTCCTCACCTCTGTACTGTAATGCTGCCTTAAATAAACAAATGGAGTAGAGGCCTAGAAAGACATGAGTTGGTTGGGTACACAGAACCATTTAAATCCCAGCCTGAGAAGTTTGTATTTGATCCCATAGGCAATAGAAAGTTAGCATAGATTTTTGAGCCTGGGGTTAATATGGTACAATTCACTTTAGGAAGATTGGTTGGATATTCATGGGCAGAAAAGACGAGCACATGAAAGCCAGAGTGTGGAGACCATCTGAAAGTCTATTACAAAAAGACACATAAAGCATGTATGAGAAAATTATAAAACTTCATACCGAAAGATATTAAAAAGATCTAAATAAATGGAGAGGTAGACTTTGTTCTTAAATGTTTACAGATGAGAAGACTCAGCATTTTAAAGATGTCAATCCTTCCCCAATTAATCTATAGAATCAACAACATTTCAAATAATATTCCAACAGGTTTTTTTTGTGTTTGTTTTAAAATGGATTTTTACAGACAAATTCTAAAATGAATATGAACATCTAGGGCCAAGGAAAACCAAAACACTGCCAAAGAACAACAGCTAGGTGGGGGAACTTGTCCTACAAGATATCATGAGTTAAAAATGTGTGATAATGAACATAGTGTGGTATCTGTGCGGTAAAAAAAAAGTCCAATGGCAGAGAATAGAGAGTTAAGCCATCAACCCAAGTGTATATGGAAACTTGATTAGTTTAAAGTTGGTATTTCAGATTACTGCAGAGGAGAGAGAGACTGTTCCATAAGTGGGTCTGGAATAATTGCTTAGATAAGAAATTGGATTCCTAGCTCATATTATATATAAAATTCTATTCTAGATGAATAAAAGGCTTAATTGTGAAAAAATGCTTTAAGCTTTTAGAAAAAAATGTAGGAGAAATTTCTTATTACCTGTGGCATGGAAGAATTTCTTAAATTAAATCATATGTTTATAAAATCAAGCATTAAATATTAAAGAAGAGACATACATTTGACTGCATTATAAATAAGAACTTCTATTCCTCAAAAAGTCCACAAAGAAAGTATAAGGATACACTGTGACTGGGGAAAAGCTGCTAGCTGCTGTGTCACCAGCAAAGCATTAGCATCTCAAATATTTCAAGTACTGAAATTGGTAAGAAGATATCTGTTCAGTTAGTAAATGGGCACAAGGATAAAGTAGGTGTTTTATAGAAGAAATATATGTGGTGAATAAACCTACAGAAAATGGGTGCTTAATCTCATCAATAATCTGAAAAGGCAAATTAGAACCGTAGTGAGATATTACTTTGTACCTACTAGTTTGACAAACATATTAAGAGGTATGGTGGTACTAAGTTTTAGGGAGAATGTGCATTAACACATTGTTAAAGGAAGTGGCATAATTTCTTTGAAAAGCAATTCAGTTTTATGTTGTAAAGCTATGTATATTCTACAGCTCAGCAATTATAGGTATATATCTTAGAGAAGTGGTTCTCAAATTTTAATGTGCATGTGAATAAATTGGTGATCTTGACAAAATGCAGATTCACATTCAGTAATCTGAAAAAAGATTAAGTTTTTAAAGTCCATAATAGGACACGTTGTGGACAAACTACAAAATACCCTACATTAATTCCTTTAACAAATACTTATTGAGCTGAGCACTTGAGCAATTTTGTAGTATTAAGGATGCAAAAGTAAATAGAGAAGAAAATAAAACAAAACTCTGCCTGCATGGAGCTTACATTCTAGTGTGTGGGGGAGAGGGGAGATGGAGGGGCATTTAGGAACTTGATAAATAAATAATATATATGGTATGTTTGGTGGTGATAAACACTATGCAAGTATTTAGCAGAGAAGGGAGGTAGGGGATGCTGGAGGGGAAGTAGTTGTAATTTTAAATATGGTTTCCAGGGAAAGTCTCCCTGAGAACCTGAAAATCATGCAAAAGACCTGGGAGAGGTGAGGGAATGAGCCATGTGATTATCTGAGAGACAAATGCATGTGCAAAGGCCCTGAGGTATATATAAGCTTTGGGTGCCGGATAAATATGAAGGGCCCCAGTGTGGCTAGGTCAAGTGATTAAAGGGATGAGTAATAGTAGATGAAATCAGAGAGGTAGAGAATACCAGATCATATAAGAGCCCTTAGGCCATTGAAATTATTTTGGCTTTTACTCAGAGCCAGATGAAAAAATACTTGGAGGCTTTAAAGTAGATGAGTGATTTAATATGATTCACAGATAGCAGAACTATTCTGGTTACTATGTTGAGAATGGACTAATTGGAAGGAAGCTGAGTGTAAAACAGGGAGAACAACAAGAAAACTATTTTAATAAGCCAAACAAAAGGTAATGGTAGCTTAGAGAAGTGAGGATATTAAGAAGTGATTGGATTTTGCATAAATTTTCAATGTAGAGATGATGGAATTTTCTGAAGAACTGAATGATTTTCTATAGAAAATAATTACTTTTGACCTATGATGTTGCAAAAACAGTAATATCATTTACTGAGTTGGGAAAGACTACTAGAGGAACATGTTTAGGGAAAGGGGTAAGTATCATGAGATCAAATTTGGATATGCTATGTTTTAAGAGGAGGTGTTCAGTGGACCTTTGGGTATGTCAGTCTAAGGAGAGAGGTCTGGATTGTAGATACAATTTTGGAAGTCATCACCATGTAAGTGGTATTTGTAGCCATGAGATTGGCTGAGATACCTAAGGGAGGGAATGAAAAGAAAAGGGGTCTAAGGGCTGACTGCTGAGAATTCCAATGTTTAAAGTAAATACCTTAAAGGTAAACAGAAAAAAAGGGCAAATTACCTACAAATGATCAACAATTAGACTTACAGCTGACTTCTCAGGAGCAACAATGGAAGCTAGCAGAAATGGAGTGATGTTTTTAAAGTGTTGCAAGAAAGAAAGCAAAACTATATTTTTAGAATAAACGTGGAATAAAGACATTTTCAGAAAAAGCTGAGAGAGTTTACCACCAGTAGACCACTCTTAAGTAAATGTCTAAAGATTACATTTCAAGGAGTAAAGAACTGTTTCTCAGAAGAAAAATCTGAAATGGAAAAAAGAACAACGGGCTGACTCCTGAGGAATAAAGGAATGCCCCAGTTTGCCTGGCATATGTCCCAACAATAGTACTTCAGACATCAATTAATTCATGTAAAATTGGTAATCTTTTATCAGGTACAGGAAATTTCTGGAGGATAAGTTGCTGAAAATTTGTATTTTTCAAAATCTTGAAATTAAGCATCTCTTACCATAACCTGCTGTCTTCAGTATATAAGCAAAATGTTTATGCTGCTTCTAAGTGTTGTTACTCATTAGCTTTATTTAAATAAGTGAATATAATTTATAGAGTTATTTATAATGAATTGATGAGAAATCTAAAAATAAATTTTTTAAGTTAAAATGTTAGCTAACTTGAATGATCTCTTCTATTGCTTGCCTGTAGGGAAATCATTTTCTATGACAAACTGTGTACCTATTCCAAAGGGAAGATTTGAAAAAATTTTATGGGGAAATTGAGAATAAAAGGCTGGTAATAATCCATACATAAACATTTAGATGTATTAGATTAATTATTTGCTATTTTGTGAATACAGTGTTTTGGTTAACCCTTTAAATAGTCCATAAATGCCACATGAAATTCTTGAAAAAAATAGCTGATTTATTAATAAATTGCATTAACTCTTTTGCCAAAAGAAAAATGTTTACTAGCAAACTTCCTTACATTAACTAAATGAAAGAAGAAAAAATATTTTAATCAGTATCCAACAAGCATTCACTAAACTTCGACATTCATTCAACTTTTTTAGGTAAAAAATTCTCAGCAAACTAGAAATAGAAAGAAAATTCTTAAAGAGTTCACTAAAAACCTACAATAAACATTATGCTTAACGGTGTCACATTGGAAGCATTGCTAGTATAGTTAAGAACAATGTCTGTACTATACTATACAATAGTATAGTTAAGATGCCTATATGGCAGAGTTATGGCTTAATACTATACTTCAGGGGCTATCTAATGTAATAGCAAAAGAAAAATATATCAGATGCAGTTGTCATCAACGAAGACACAAAAGATTGTTATTTACGTAATGTATATGATAGTCCACGTAAAACTCTAGAAGAACCGATAAAAAAATTATTAGATAGATTAGGAGGATGTATGGATCAATATATAAAAATCACTAGCTTTTATAAAATATGAGCAATGACAAACAAAAACTGTCTTAGAAAAAATTTGTTTATAATATAGAAAAAATTATGAAATGCCCAGGAATAAGCCCAAAAAGGAATATGAAAGATATTTATGGAAAAACTAATAAAAATTTCCTGAAGAGTGTAAAAGAAAACTTGATATGTTAAAAAATAAGTACGCTTAGAAAATCGGAGCGTGGAAAGACTAAGTGTTATAAAGACGTCACTTCTCTCCAAGTTACATTATGAATTCAATACTATCCCAGTCAAAATTCTAAAAGGAAATTTCATGGAATTTTACAAGCTAATTCATTCTAAAATTCATATGAAAGAATAAATGTGTAATGAAAGCCAAGTTAATTAAAAAACAAACGAAATGAACAAAAAAGGGGCTCATGCACCACCAGGAATCAAAATATCAATAAATCTGTGGTAATCTATGATATTAGAAAAGGAAAAAAACTGGAAAGATCAATGGAACGGAATTGAGAATCCCAGGAATGAGCTCATGTACATATGAGATTTTAGCTATACATTTTAGGAAAAAACAATAAAATTATATTAATACTTAATGCCATTAACTCAAAAACAATCTAGGTGGATTAAAGTAATAGCCATAAAATATTGAAAGAAAATATAGGAGGATGCATTGATGGCTTCGTGGTGGATACAGTCTTTTAAAGCAAATTTGTAAATGCATTAAAATACAGTGTAAAACTTCTTTTATCTTCAACAAGTTACAAAACTTTTAAATGACACAAAAGACCACAAAAATTCAATATATTACCAAATTTCTGAATAACACAAAAGACCACCAAAAGCCACATAAAAGACAATGGTAACCAGAAAAAAGTAGGTGCAACATACTAAAGACAAATGAGCAATATTTGGAATTTATAAAGAACCAATGACAATAAATAAGAAAAGACAAATATTGCAATCAAAAAATAGGCAAAGGGTATGAAGACGATTCACCGAAAAGGAGTCAAAAACGGACTATAAACACACATGATGACTCTGCTTCTGGTAATCAAGGAAATGTAACCAACAGCAATGACATTTGTTTTCTGCATCGGAACATTTTTTATGTTTGGTAAATTATCTCTATTTCCCACAATGTAATATTGTACTGCAGTTAAAAACAATGGAATAAATATATACATACTGATACAAAAACTTTCCAAAAAAATTGTTACTTAAGAAAACTTCCTGATAATATGCACGTTATGTTAACATCCGTGCAAACCTTGCTTTTGTACTGTATGGATATTTAGAAAATACACTGTCTTAATTGGGTTCCAAAGAAGCAGAATCTGAGATGGTGATTCTTACTCAAGGGATTTATCGATTTATTGGGAAAGAGCTGTCATGAGAAGAGGCGTGAGGGAAGCAGGGTAGGTTGGGGAAGAATGCTGAGCAACGCTGTGGTCTCAGGTGGAGCCCTGCTCAGCACGATCGAACTGCGCCAGAGTGGCTCCCACCCTGAGGCCATTTTGTATTCCTGTGTCAGCTGCTATTGCCCAAGCACGCCCTGTCCTCTTCCCCTAGGAGTGCTCTCTTTGGCCAAAGGCAATTCTCCAGCCTAAGGGGAAGCTCTGAGTTTCTTTTAGCCAACTCTAGCAGCAGCAGAAAAGGGAATCTGGGGAGGCCAGCAACCACATCTATGACACGCGCACACACGCACATCTGTGCACACATGCACACTATGCACACACATGTGCACATGCACACACATACACACTCGAGGGAGCAAAGGACTTCAGAGATGTGTACAAAACTGGTAAATTGCTTACTTCTAGGGACAGGCCTGAGATTGGGGGATGTTGTCAAGGTGGGCTTTAGCTTTACATCTGATGTTTTAATAATAACAATATGTTACGTTACTTCTGTAATTAGAAAATATGCTGTTTTTTTACTGCTTAAGTTTATTTTTGAGAATTATTTATTTATTTCGAAATACTAAGGGGGTACAAATGTATTTGTTACATGGCTTGAGTCAGGGTTATAAATGTACCCATCACCCAAACGCTGTTCACTGTACCTGTTAGGTGGGTTTTTGCTCCTCTCCTCCCCATTGCTTGATTTCCAGGGACTTTTACTTCCCTCTACGCATTTGTGTGCCCGTTGGTTAGTTCCAATTTATTAGAGAGTACATGTGATGGTTTTTTACAATTCTTGAGATATTTTGCTTAGGATTATGATTCAATTCCTTTCAAATTGCTGCAAAAGGCATTAATTCACCCTTCTTATGGCTGAGTAGTACTCCATGGTATACATATACCACCTTTTGTTAATCCACTCACGAATTATTAATCCACTTATGAATGATGGGCACTCAGGTTGATTCCCTATCTTTGCAAGTGTGATTGCGTTGTAATAAACATTCGAGTGCAGGTACCTATTTGATAAAATGACTTCTTTTCCTTTGGGTAGACACCCAGTAGCAGGACTGCCAAATCGAATGGTAGGTCTACTTCTGGTTCTTTGAGAAATCTCCATATTGTTTTCCATAGAGGTTGTACTGATTTATTAAAAAGTGCAAAAACAATCGATGCTGGCTCAGATGTAGAGAGAAAGGAACACTTACACACTGTTGGTGGGAAAATACGCAGTTTAAGAAGAAGCATTTTACTTTCCTCTCTAGGAAAGAACTCCATTATCCCGCCGTAGTTTTATTTGTATGCTTATGACAAATAACATTTATTCAATGGAACCATGATAAAATGTCAGTGAGCTTTTTATTCTTGTATTTCACAGATAAAAAGAATTACAGAGCCGTCTTAGGCAGATGTCATTTCAATTTTCTATTGAATCATGATGTGATCATTCACAGCCTAGTTCATGAAATATGTGAAACACATGCATATATTTACTGAAATAGAAGTGCAATGAATACACAATGTTCCTTCTTCCAGTATTCAGTGACGTTTGTCAGGTGTTTTTATTATTTTGAATGACTTGGTGAAGATATCAAATTGCCACTATCAGTGTCCTCTTCTGCTAAAACAGGGAAGGGAATCTAATATTCACTCTCAACCTTCTGATATATGTGCTGTGAAAAATCTACTGCCCTGCCCTCTTATTTGTTTAGCTTGTTTATCTAATAACTAATGTAAACAGGAAGGGCCCCTCTTAGCTTCTCTTTCTAACCATAGGATGTGTTCTCATGCAGTCCTGTGGTTTCTGATACCATATAGGAGCCAATGAGGCTTCTTTCAGGAACTGTATATTCAATTGCCTAGTTGACCTTTCAACCTGGATGTCTTCAGTTGGCATCTCAAATCAAAGACAATTCTTGACTCCCCGTCCACCCTTATCTCCTGCACAACTGTTCCTTATACAGCTCAGTAAACGTCTTCATCATTTATTCAACTGCTTAAGCCAAAAATCTGAGCAATCCTTGGTTTCCTTCTTTTTTCTTCATTACTCCGCAATAGATTCATCAGCAAATCCTCTTGACTATACCTCCAAAACATCTCCTTCATCTATTTTTCTCCATCTGTGTTAATACTGCCTTCACTCAAACAACAAAATCTTTCTCATGGACTATTGCATGTAATTGCTCTCTCCGATTTCTTGTTTCTGCTTCCTACTGCACACAATAGCTAGCAAAATTTTTTAAAAATGTAAATGAGAATATTTAACTTTCTGGGTAAAACCCTGAGCTGCATTTAGAATAAAATTCACATGCCTAACTGGGTTCCAAAAATCCTAAGATCTCTTTCCTATATTCTCCCACCTCATTTCATATGCTCCTCTCTCGCTATGTCTGGCCACACAGGGCCTCTCCTAGTTCCTTTGTACATGCCGACCCAGGTCATTAAGAAGCTCTTTGTTATTTACATCTCTAGCTAGATGTCACCTCTGGAGCGACATTCTCTGACCACTCAATTCAATGTAGCCTCTCAGTTCCTTTCTATCATATCACCCTATTTTGATTTTTTTTATCATATCTGTTACCTCTGGTATTTTTCTTGTTTGTTTACTGTCTCTTCTCATTTCATTCACATTTAAGTCCTATTAGAGACTTTATACAGAGCAGACACCTTGTACCATTCATATTCTCAGTATGTATGTAGAATAGGTTCTGGTACATAACCGGCTCTTGATATACATTAGTTGAATGGATAGATGAATAAATGCAAGTAAGCATGGCCAGTTCTGTAAAAACACTGCGGGAGATACGTGACAAAACAAAAATGGTACCTGTTGCATATGGAGCTTCCAATCTGCTCAGGGATGCAAACAACAGAGCATTGCATGATTACTCAGTAAATCATGTGGTATTGATCATAAATGAGACAGGAGTTCAGAGAAGAGTGTGGGAAATGCAAGACAGCTAAGCTCTGGGCTTCTGTTCCAGTATTTGCATACTGCTCCAGTATGCAAATCATTTAACAGAATGTACAGAATTTCCATACCCATCAATGTGGTTGCAGCAGGAGTTGAATGGTGCTAAAATTGTCCGGTGATAGTTTGTGCCTCAACAGCCGGTCTGGACGACTTTTTTTCCCAATGCCTTCGCATTCAAGCATGCTTTCAGCAGAAATATTTTGAGTAGGCTTTAAGTCGTATCCAAACTGGGCAAATAATTGGGCAACTTTCTGCCCTTCCTAAACAAGATGCATTTGTGGGATGACCATAAAGGTTTGTTTTTTTTTTTTTTTTTTTTTACATTACTTTGTAGACACAATAAGTAAGCAGGCCAGTGAGAACTTGATGGTGCCAACATATCAAAAGATGTTTGACTATTTCTGGGTTTTTTAACTTAATTGGCTTATTTTGGGGGCTTAATTGATTACATTACTCTGGCTTTTTGAAGCATAATTCTTCTGGCAGACTAATTCTTTTTGGAATCTCTTATTACTCATTTATTTAATAGACTATTAGAATAAAAGCCTTAGCGGCATGTTGAGCTAATTAATGCTCTTGTCGTTTGTCCATGTGGAATTTGCATTCACTTCCCAGGGAGCTCCTCCTGTTTTCACAACAGACATAACAGTGAACATATTAATTAAATGGATACCCCTAAGGGTTAAAAATAATTGTTTTAATTTTATAATTTCCTGTTGAAAAGTGAGGAAATGAGGTCTAAGGAATGTGCCTAGGAGAAACGAGCGAGCCAGGAAAACACGGGAAGAGGAAGCTTAGTGTGTTCTTTATCTCTTCTTCTGGACCAATCCTAACATAGTCAACACTTTGAGAACTTACTGCCTTTGCTTTTCAGATAAACGACTTGGGGTGTGAAGAGCAGCACATCCGCCCTGTGGTTGAGCATTTTTTTCTGTGAGCAGCTTGGCTTTGAACTTCTCTGAGGTGGTGGGCTGGTGGTACTCCCCTGGCCTCTCCCGGAGATTCCTTTCTCACTCAGTTACTTTCAGTTTACTGAAAGACCCCAAGGTGGCCTGAAGAAGACTCTGTTGGTTTCCTCATTTCCTGACTTCAGGCTGCAGCGATCACATCTTCAAAAAAAAAAAAAAATAGAATTCTAGCCGTGAAAGTGCGCCCACATCCTATTTTATCAGGAAAGCAGCATCCAAGCTTATTGCATTTGTGACTTAATACAAAAGAACCACAAATAATAGAACCCACCTAACCCAAATCTTTAGTTAACTGGTATGTTTCCCCTAGAGTCAACTTTTAGGGGAAAGGGAAAATAGCAACTGTTTCAGGAATATATTTAGTTACTTTTAAAGTGTCCTATTATGATATATAATCATAAAATACCATAATTAATTTTTTAAAACTGTGACCATAAACATAGCTTCTTTTATTTATAAGAAAGTGGTATTGTTTCTTCCCATCCCTCAGGGTTCTAAATAAGGAAACATATACACACAGATCATATTTAGATGAAAATCAAAGTATTGCTTTATTAATATAATAGTAGATAAATTCCTGTAACCCCTTAAATGGATACCTTCTAGTAAACAACTGAGACCTTTAAAAACTGGTGTTTAATATATACTTTCACACAAATTGAAGAAAATAGGCCCGAGTTGCAAACTGCCTGATTTACCCACCCAGTTACCAGATGAAAAGGATTATGGCCTCTTCCCACCTCTCCTAATCAGGAGAGGCCCTAGCCAGGTATGGAGAGACCTAAAGAGGACTTATTGCCTAGGCAGAAAGAGAGTCCCTAATAAATGGACAGTGACCTAACCCCTCTAATAATATATGCAACAATGAATACTAGGCCAAGTCATTTAATCCTTATTAGTCCCAATTTCCTTGGTCAGACTACTATTTACCTCCTTAATAATCATTCTCTTCTACTTTTTTTTTTTTAGCAATAACCCCTAAATTGACAGGAATAAATTTATGCCCAGATTAAAATAAACAAACAACAAAGTGCATTTTCCAGCCTTCCTTGCAGATGGCAGTGGCCAATGGGAAATCTCTTTGAATAAAAGTGGAAAGGGAAATACACCCTTTCTCCTTTCTCCCTCCTCCTATCCAGGATAAGAGTGTGATGATGGCTGGGACTCCTGCAACTGCGAGGTTACCACGAGGTCACCTTGAGGATGGAAACCACCCACTGAAGATGACAAAGCAGATGTGAATCCCTGATTTCGAGGAGCTACAGTAGCAGCCTTGCACTCCTAGGCTTCCTTTTCATATGAGATAAAATACAATTCTATTTTGATTAAGCTACCGTTGGTTAAATTTTCTCGTATATGGATCCAGCCTAGTCATAATTGACAGATTCTTCATCTGTAAGGACACTTACTTGTGTGGGTGAAGAGAAATAAGAGAGGTTATCTTAGGGAAACACTTTGCAAACAATAAAATGTTGTCTTAATATAACAATGTCGTGAGAATCCAGGCTCAAGTAGTGTTGCTTTGAGGCACTAATGAAGAAGTTGACACGGAGCCGTGCAGTAGATCATTCTCTTCCTCCCCCTATTCTGCCTCAGCCATAGCACAGCTTCCTGAGGGCCTGGGATAGTCATTCCTTGAGGACAGCGTGGCCTCGCCTGGTGGCACTCTCTGCACCTGGAGCAGAGTCGGGCACGAGATCCTTGGTAGGAGGTAGGGGAAGAAAAAGGCTGTGAGAAGACTGGTCCTGAGAACTGGGAGGTTCCTTTTCCTAGGATTCCCTGGAGTAAGAGTCTGAGCTACGGTCAGTGCCAGGGGAAGGTCTTGAAGCTGCGCTCAGAGGAATTAAGACTTCCATCCATGACCTAGAAAGTCCTTTTACATTTGAGTACAAATAACTCAGTCATCTGATAAATGATCTGCAAAAATCATCTAAAGTGATCAGAGGAGAAAGATATATCTTCCTGGAGATGCCAAGGAAGCCACACTCATCCTTGGCACCTGATGCTGGCCAAGAAATCCACCTGCTCTTGAAACAGGGAAAAGGGTGTATTTGTGTGATAGAAGCTCTGTCCCTAAGATATTGCTGATGACGGTGGGTCAGGGCATCTTGAAGGCAACATCCTCAGCAAGTCACCATTTAATCTCTGCTTGTGCACCAACGGTGATGTACAATGTACTACCCCATTAAAGAGACCAATCTACTTGTGAACATGTTTCTTTTCTCCTTATTATAAGGAGAAACTTACAAAGTTATAAGCATTATAAATTTATAAAGCTTCTCTTTACAATAAGTCCAAAAGAGCATCCACTCATGGGAATCAGATCTGTTCTTGAAGGCAACACAGAAGATCTAGTCCAATGCATCTGTGAGCCTGCTCTTAAAGAACCTGTAAACAGCTTTGGATTTTCCTGCAAGTCTTCTATTGAAAAGGAAGCTTCAAATAAAGAAAAGGAAAATACAAAAACACAAAGCCTAGATTTTAAAATCAGATTTGGGACAAAATTTTAGCTTTATCTTTCTAATAAATATGTGACCTTGCTAATTTATTTAACTTTTCTGAACTGTTTCTTCTTCTATAAATGAAAATAATGATTTCCAACTCCTGGAATTGTAGGAATGATGATAATAAAAATAATCGCTAAACCTTACTGGCTGTATACTGTGTGTCACGTATGTATATAGTTTCACATACCCCTAATGAGAAGCCCGTGAAGTAGATACCATTGTTACCCCCATTTTTCAGATAAAGAAACTGAGGCAAAACAATTTAGTAACTTGCTGGTGGCCTCACAGCTGCATTTAACCACTGTTCCATATAGTCTTTCATAAGGGAGAGTTCCCACCCAGGGCCAGGCAGCCCTGATCCTGCTTAGCTTCAGTGTTCACATATGACTGGGAGTGTCTCAGGGACATAAGGACACAGAAAATGCATGAGCTAATAAACAGCGATGCCTGCTACAGAGCTTGACGCATCAATACATTTGAGTTCATTTTGCCTTCCCTCTTTTTCAGCTTAAGAAGTCACAACTGCTCTAACAATTCTCAGCAAGTATAGTTTGAAATTTCCTCTTCATCCCGATTCTTTTCTCTATTTGTGTTCACTGTTGCTATCCATACCCACATTGAAATTAGTACTCTGAGTATAATCTGTCCCGTCTCAGTACAACTGCATCATCTCCCTTGTTCTGGATGTGAGTACTCTCAATGTTGTCCAAGATCACTTTCACTTTTTGGGTGGCAGCTGTCACACTTATGGCTCATATGGTTTGCTCTTGTTTGCCTGGCTGCTTCCTTCTTAAATCACAGTATCATATTTGGACATATTTTGGTACAGTCCTTTTAGAAAGCAACTTGACAATATACACCAAGTACATTTAAAAACGTGTATCTCTTTGGCTATCATAAAAAAAGACAAGAGATAACAAGTGTTGGTGAGAGTGTGGAGAAAAGGAAGCTGTTGGTGGGAATGTAGATTGGTGCAATCATTATGAAAAATAATACCAAGGTTCCTAAAGAAATTACCATTAGAACTACCATATGACCCAGCAATTTTCTTCTGGGTGTATACCCAAAGGAAAGGAGGTCATGACCTCGTAACAGCGTCTGCACTCCCATGTTCACTGTAGTATTAATCACAATAGTCAAGATGTGGAAACTAACTATCTACTGATGGATGAATGAATACAGAAATACACACACACATACACACATAGAGTGGATTATTATTCAGCCTTAAAAAAGAAGATCCTGCCATTTACTATAACATGAATGAACTTGAAGGACATCATGCTCAGTAAAATAAGCCAGAGACAGAAAGAAAACTATTGGATGATCTCACTTACATCTGGAATCTTAAAAGGAAAGTCAAACACACAGAGATAGAGAATGAAACAGTGATTACCAGGGGCTGGAGTAAGGGAGGGAAAACGGGGACTTATAGGTCAAAGGATACAAAGTAGCAGATATGTAGGGTAAACAAGTCTAGAGATCTAATGCACAACGTGAGAACTGTAGTTAATAATATTGTTTTGTATTCAGGATTTTTGCTTAATGAGTAGATTTTAGCTGCTCTTGCCACACACATGAAAAGGGTAACATCCATGTGAGATGATGGATGTGTTAATTTGCTTCACTCTAGTAACCATTTTACTATCTATATGTATCCCATAACATCACATATATCTTAAATATACATAATAAAACATTTTAAAATGCGTATCTTTTAATGCACATTCTGAGAAATTACCAGATTGGAAACTTTCCTAAATGCTAGAAAAAGCTTTATAGTCAGAATATCCATCATTTTCACAGCAAAAATTTGGAAATAGCTAAAGCCCAATTACAGGGGACTCTAGTAGAACTACTGAGTGCAGCAGCTGAGAGTTCAAGTTCAATAAAAACTAGCTATTGCTATGTTATTACTCACTTTGTATATTATTACATACTTTGCATGAGATGTACTTATAAAGTTTTATATACAGTACCATTGTAACTGTAAACTGAAAACCAACATAAAATTATAGCTGAACATTGAAGATGAATTACAAATTGTTGACCGAGGTTATCTCTGGTGGGGGCTATGGAAAAAGAAAGGCAGTCTGCTGGCCTTTCCCGGGCTCTCCCAATCCGCAGGGCTGCCCAGGGCTGACATCTTAGCTCTGCGGACTGGCAATTATAACATTTTTACTTTTCCTGCCTCTCCTCTTTCCTCTTGAATGTGAACTTCCTGGGATGGTTTTTTTCTATGCTCAGCCTTTCCCTGCTCAGGATCACAGTGCCAGGGTTGGTGAGGCTAAGGTGAGAAGAGAGGGTGGAAGAGAATGCAAATCCCGGCATTTACCCTTCTCCCTGCCCAGGGTGGAGCTGACCAGGTGGCATTATCCCAGAGGCGTCTGCAGCCTAATTTTGCAAGTGAAGAAATTAAATGTGCCAGTACTTAGAATTGATCAGATGTAGAAAAAAAACAACTTACTAGAGACTGATGGAAAAAACCGGAAGCCAATTTATTTATTTTCTGTGAATAATACAGCTTTGAAATGGGCCAAAATATTCTTGTCAGCTGGGTGGCATGTTCACTCCTCAGTGGGGACGTCTACACTGGAAGACCAATAAAGGAACGAGAGGGTGCTAGTGAACAAGGGGTCGGAGCCAAGGCCAAGCCCTGCGTGTGTGTACTCTTGCTCCTTGGGATACCTGTTCTGGAACCCATGAAATGCACACTCCGTTCACATTGTGTATTCAGTTCTTCCAATATCATAGTTTGGCTGCTTACCTCTAGGATCTGCTTTTATAGTTTCATGCTGGGACTTCCAATACTGAAAGACAACTTCAGTAGATAGCTCATCCCTTTATTAAAAACTAATTTTGCTAGTTTAACTTTGAAGAATTAACTTTATCCTTAATATCTGGCTATCTGGGAGCAATTCTCTATGCCCTAAAAGCACTGAGAAAGGGAGGGAGAGGGAGAGTAAGTGTCGGATTGGGGGAAAATTTCAGTGAAACCTGCACAGATAACTTCAAATTTAACCTGGGCTTTAAGGGCAGGGAGACATGTTAGTATCAACTTGATTTAAAAATGATTATTTTTACTTTGTAAGATATGGAATACTCTTAAAAGCCCTATTTTTATATAATTGATATACTAATAAACATTTTATAACGAGTATGTTAAATAAGGTTTCATAAAGGTGTTTTGGGCAATACTCTATCAATATTTTTTGATTAGTACATAAATTTAAAAAATGTTCCTCTAAAATCACTCAGTAGTTCAAACTTTAATTTTGAATATTTGGTGTCGTTTCACAGTTTGCTATAAGAGAAACAAATTAAAATGGCTCTGTAGATATTTTAGAGTAAAATATTTCATACTTTTACGGTCAAGAAAAATGTTCTTAGGAAATATATATATTATTAGGTTTTTTTTTTTTTTGGCGCCATGATTTGGATTTGAACAGAGCTTGCCACAGGCACAAGGAAATATATTTTTTTAATCTCTCACTGATGTAAGTGGATTAAAAAATGAAAGAAAACAGAAGTTAGAAGTATAGAATTTTTAAGAACCACAAAATTTTAAGTAAAATCATCTAAAATCCTACCACTTGGAAACAAGTACTGTTAACATTTTGACATATGTTCTTCCAGATTTTTTCCTTGGCAAATATAACATATGTGTGCATATTTATAAGAAGAACTAGGGTCATCCTGTCCCATTATTTTGTAACTGTGCTTTTCACTTAATATAGCGTTAATGTGTTTCTAAGTATAACATCTATCTACATGATAATCTTTAGTGGCCACATAATAAGTGGGGTTGTACATAATTAAAAATCACTGGAATATTATTATTACAACAGAAAGGCAGTGTTGGGAGGGAGGCTGGGGTTGAGTTTTGGAGCTGGACTTCCTGGATTCAGGTCCCCAGCCCTACCACTCACTAGATGAGTGACCTTGAGCATGTTAACTAGCCTCAATTTCTTCATTTGCAAAATGAGAATAATTATGATACCTATTTTATAGTGTTGTCATGAAGACAAAATGAATGATCCATGTAGAGCACTTAGCACACTGCTTAATAGTGAACTCTCAATAAATATCTTTTAAAACGACTGATTTAATCACCCAACTACCTAATTGCTCAACTGGTTTGAGATTTCTTTGGAACCAGAATTTTGCTTGCATGGTTATTTCCATAATTGGGTAGTAATAAGAATCCAGGTAATTGGAATTCACTAGGGCACTGGCAAAGACTTCAAATGAAAATACCTTCTTTTATATTTTGCCTTGGAAAATTTGGCCATATTTGCTAGTTTTTATATTTAGAAGCATTTGAAAGAATATGAGAATGACAGTATTGTAGATACATATTGTAATCATCATAGATATATTACCTGTATCTATATATACAGATACATATATCCACGAACATTCTGATGTTCTGAATACTTGCCTAGGCCACCTGGAGGGAAGGAAGGAGACTCCCTCATGTTTTCCCCGGTGAAGAATCTTCCCCAACTTTGCATATTCCTGTTCGGTTGCCCTGCAGTTTACTTTTCTGCTTTTACTTTAGTAGGTAATGATCACTGAGTGGATATGGGCAGGAAAGTCTGGGAAGGGAAATAGAGTTAGGACAGAGGGTAGCTCCCCAACAGTAGGATAGCAGGTGTTATCCCATGTAGCCAATGACTGCTGTAGGAGTTCAGGGAGAAATGTTCCTCAAACTCCCTTATTTCATTTTTGCCACTTGTGACAAGATATGCTCTACTTGGAAAACATCCAAATAGTTGTTAAGTTCTCAAATTAACCTTCATTTTACTCTGGAAAGTTTTTACAACATTTGCTTTTACTTGACTCTTTAAAGAATTGCAATGAAGAATTTTATAAAAAAAAATCACTTCGTTAATTAAAAAAAAGGAAATGTGAATCTATATTAAATAGTCTGTTAAGGATTTTCTGACTATGTGTCCCTAAGGTATGTAGTATTTAGATACAATGTTGAGAGAGAGGCGACGGAGAAATAGGAGAAAAATAAATGTAAGTTACCATTTGTAAGATATGGTAAGGGAGGCCACTTAAAGGGTGAGTATGAATTCATTTTAGTTATCTTATGGGGGAAAATCAGGAAGATATTTCTGCTTTCAAAGCCTCATAATTATTCCTCATAATTGAGGTTACATGAACCTCAATTATGTGCCAAGTTCTGTCCTAAGTGTTGTTCATATAAATTAGCTAGTTTCATTGTTGCTGCCACCCTGTGAGGTGGGTATTGTCATTAATCTTGTCACAGCCCAAAGGTCACTACAACTTTCCCATCCTCGGTAGAGACCACCATTCACCCGGTCTCTGGAGGCACTTTACTTGTCCCTCTGCTCCTTCTCACCGTGAAGGGGGACAGAGTTGCTCCAAAGAAAATCCCTCATTTTAAGGGTTACTCTAATAACAGTAGAAAAAGTCAGAGGATAACAAAAATAATATGGGATAATAAAAAAGCTTGTAAGACTTGTAAAACGTCTCCAGAAGTGTGTCCTGGTGGAAGAGGTCCCAAGAGAATAACAGAGCTATTGGACCTCTGCTCTTTGATTTGATGCTAGAGGATGGAGGTCTCTGAACTGTCTCTGGTTAAGGCGGTGTTCAGGAATTCACAGTGACAATAAAAGCAGAGCATCCCCTTGTCACAAAGGGAAGAAATTTTTATTTCTGGGAACCTCCAAATTCTACCCATTTCACTGAGTGCCCTTTCCACAGAGTGACGGACCTCTTTGGGTATTTCCTTATGTTAAGAGAGAGTGATTTCTGTGGGCTACCCAGGAAACAAGCTAACGTTTATATAACGTTCTTCCTTCAACACAAAAATTTTGATGTCTAAAAAATCAACTTACAAATGAGTGTTCGGGATTCTTATTGCTAAGTTGGAGTGTTTATATGCACTGACTTACTGTGCACGTAAAATTTCTAGGTGGAATAATACTTATTTTCACTCAGTTCATGTATTATGTGAGCACCATTATTTTATTCTTTTTATTTTGTAAAATTACCCGGTACTTTCTGGATAATAAAACTCCATCTTATGAAGATGACAATTTTCAACCAAGTTAGTTTATGGTCTTAATGTCAAACAAATTTTAACATTATTTCTTTCAGAACTAGACCAACTGGTTTTAAAGTCACATGGAAATTAAACAAGAAAAACATCAGAAAATATTCCAAAGAGAAATGAAGAATAATAAGGGAAGACTGTTTCTAACAGATAGTAGCATTTGTTATAATAATAATAATATTTAAACAGTGTAATGTAAACACTAAAATTATTTAAATGTTAAGTGAAATATAGTAGAGATTCTAATCAATTTAATTTGATAGTACATATATAATAAAATCAGATTATTGAAAACTTTATTAACTATTATAATAAATAGAGAGTAATATGGAGAAAAATTAAGTTAGAGCCATATGTCAAAATAAGACATAGGAGAATAAAACATTAAATATTTTTTAAAGCAGAAAGAGAGAGTAATTATAAGGTATGTCAGAAATGGATGCTTTTGAGAGAATGAAAGCAATAAAAGAAGTCATGGGGAAAAGATGGACAGTTTTGATTATGAAAATTTATTTATAAAATAAAAACTATCAAAAAATAGGATTTGATAGAATGGAAAAATGGCAGCCCTATAATAGGAAGGGCAGGTGTCTAGGAGTGGTGGTTGGAATGTGGGCGTTGAAGTCAGACCACTGGGTCGAAATCCTACCTCCGCTGCCTGTGTGAACATGTTCAAATTACTTAAAATCATCTGTGCCTCAGTTTCTGTAAAGGGAGGCTAAGAGTATCTAGCTTGTAGCATTGTTGTAGGTATTAGATGCATGAACACAGATAAAGCACTTAGGATAGTATCTGACATATAGTAACTGCTCAATAATTAATAGTTATCATTATGATTTATGGCAGTGTTTCTAGTTTTTATTGTTACAATCTATGCTAGTGCTACTTTACCAGGGACAATTTTGCATCCAGGAGGCATTGTTGGTTGTCACAACTTGATGGGGGTTGGGGGAGGTTGCTACCACATCTAATTGGTAGAGAACTGTTCAAACATCCTGCAATCACAGAACAGCCCGCCACAACAAATAATTATCTGGCCTGAAATGTCAGTAATGCCAACGGTGAGAAACTCTACTTGATGGTATGTAAAAAGCTTATGCAACTTTACAAGAGCTCCAATAGATATATGGAAAAAAGGACATGGAAAATTCACTTAAAAAGTTCAGATAGTGAGACCCCGTCTCTACTAAAAAATAGAAAGAAATGATCTGGACAATTAAAAAAATGTATATATAGAAAAAAGTTAGCCGGACATGGTGGCACATGCCTGTAGTCCCAGCTACTTGGGAGGCTGAGGCAGAAGGATCGCTTGAGCCCAGGAGTTTGAGGTTGCTGTGAGCTAGGCTGATGCCACGGCACTCACTCTAGCCTGGGCAACAGAGTGAGACTGTCTCAAAAAAAAAAAAAAAAAAGTTCAGATAATTAGCATTTGAGAAAGCATTCGAATTTGCCACTACTAAAAATAGGTCGATTCAGGTAACAAAGAATTACTTTAAAAATTCGAAAGAGTTACTATTAAAATCCAAAATTAGTAGTTATTTCTGGGGAAATGGGTATATTTATACCTTGTTGACAGCTGTGCAAATGGGTATCAGTCCTTGGGAAATAATTTAGTATTAAG
>CAUYSK010117869.1:0-11252 GCA_963575035.1 Avahi laniger
GTTTAAAATCCTTCTTGCTTTATATATTTCAATTAAAAAACAAATATCACATAAGTGCACATATACGAATAACATCTATGGGATGTTGGGGGGGGGGGAGCGCGGCGGGGGGAGGACGGAGGAGGGGACCCTCTCTCCCCCTTTGAATGGGAGAATCTAATCTTGAGCACACCAAAGACTCTCCATAAAATTTAACTAAAGACAAAGCCTTACAAAGTAAAAGTCAATATGTTCAGGGTGCAATCCAAAATTACTTGGCATTTAAAGAATCACAAAATCTCAATGTGCGTGGAAAAGGACAATCAACAGACACCAATGATGAGATGACACAGATGTTGGAATTATCTGACAAAGACATTAAAGTGGCTATTACAAAAATGATTGAGTGAGGAATCATGAACACGCTTGAAATAAAAGTTAAAATAGAAAGCATTAGCAAAGAAATAGAAGATATAGAAAAAGAAATAGAAACTTTAGAACTGAAAAATATAATAACAAAATACTCAATTAAAGGGCTCAAAAACAGAATGGAGATGAAAGAGCACATATTAAGTGAACCTGAAGATAGACCAATAGAAAGCATTCATCCTGAAGGACAGAAAAAAAAAAGACTTGAAAGAACCAAACAGAGCCCCAGGGACCAGTGATACAACATCTAAATGTCTAATATTTGTGTTATTGTAGTCTGAGAAGGAGGAATGAAGAAGTGCAGTGCTTCTGAAAAAGCATTTGAAGAAATAATGGTAGAAAATTTCCTATTACTCCCAAGTTTGGCAAAAGATATAAAAATGCAGATTCAAGCTGAATGGACTCCAAACAGGATAAGCCCCCTCCAACAAATCTATGCCAAGATACATTGTAATCAAACTTCTGAAAATGGAAGACAAAGAAAAAAAATCTTTAAATCAACCACGGAAAAATGATACAATATCTATAGGGGAACAACAATTCAGATGACTGCAGATTTTTCACCAGAAATGACAGATAACAGAATAAAGTGGCACATTTTTCAAGTGTCAAAGGAAAAGAATCATCAAACCAGAATTCTATATCCAGTGAAAATTTGCTTTGCTAATAAAGGTAAAATAAAGCCATTTTTAAATGAAAGAAAAATAAGAGAATTCATAGCCAAAATTGCTAATACCAGAATTGCCAGTATTGCTAATGGAAGTTCTTCAGGTTGAAGGGAAATGATACCAGAAAGAAACTTGGGATACCGAGGAATGAATGAAGGAAGAGTAAGAGGAATGTTAAATATCTGGGTAGATATACTAGATTATCTGTCCACTCTTGAATTCTATAAAACACATTTGATGGTTGATAGCAAAAAGTGTAAGACTGTCTGAAGGTGTTTTTTAATGTATTATATGTAGATGTAATTTATAGACAATTATAACATAAAAGAGAAGTAGACAAATCCACAAGCATAGCTGGAGACAAAATACCCTTCTCTGCAGAATGACAACACAGAAAATCAGCAGATACAGAACAATGCAATCAACCTACAGGATCTATTTGACATTCACATAACATTTCACCCAACAACAGCAAAATACAATTGTTTTTAAGTGCTCACGAATATTCATTAACAGAGACCATATCCTGTGTCATAAATAAAAACTTAACAAATTTAAAAGAATTTAAATTTAAAGCATACAAAATATTTTCTCTGACTACGAATTAAACTAGAAATCAATAACAACAGGATAACAAGAAAATTTTTCAACACTTAGAAATTACACAATATATAATAAATAATCTATGGGTCAAAGAAAAATTGGAAAATATTTTAAGCTGAATGAAAATGAAAATACAACATAACAAAATGTGTGGTTTACATCTATAGTAGGGCTCAGAGGGAATTTTATACAAAATAAACAAACACTTGTATTAGAAAAACATCAGATCAATAATCTAAATTTCCCCCTCAAGAAACCAGGAAAAGAAGAGCAAAACAAACCCAAATCAAGTGGAAGGAAGGAAACAACAAAGAATAGAAATCAACAAAATTTAAAACAAAAAATAAAAAGAGAAAATTCAATTAAAGTAAAAGTTGGTTCTTTGAAAATATCAATAAAATTGATGACCCTTTAAGTAAGGCAGAGAAAAAAAGAAGCCATAAATTATCAATATCAAGAATTAACAGATCCACAGACATGGAAAGGAAAATAAGGAAATATTATGAACACCTCTATGCACATAAATTTGAATCAAATTTTTATGTTATTTCTACATTCTATCCTCTTTACTCTGAACCCCAAATTTCTTTGCTATAGCTTTGTTAGCATCTTACTCATCTGTGTTCCCTATTATCTAAGCATCCATTTCCCTTAAATTGCCCTATGTTGTTCACAAATCTATTGCAGCAGCACAGCCACAACTCTCCTTGGTATGTTTCAAAATTACTTCTTCCTTCTTCCCAAACTTTACCAAAATTCTCATTCCTAGAATACATCTCAGCTGGATATTAGAAAAGCAAAATCATCACGTGCTAAACAGTTAATATGCAGTTTGTTATATCATTGAACCAAGGAAATTTTAAGCAAAATCATATGAAAAATAGCACAGGTCCACAATCCTTTACTTTAAATCCTTGGGGTCAAATGCGTTTTTAAATTCAGAATGTTTTATATATTAGAAAGGCAATTTAGAAAATACACATAAAACATATGTTATAACACCCTGGGGAAATGGAATAGTACCCTGTAATCAAACACATTAATATTTCTGTAGCATTTTGCTAACATGATCATGTATAAATATTTGCACTTAGTAAAATAAATAATGACCATAGCCTCATTATAATTCAGGCAACATTTTGCAACCAAAAGAGTTTGTCACAAACATAATAAATTTGTTTTCCAGAGCTTTTTGGATTTTAAAATTACATATAATTTTTTGGGGACCCATATTTCAACTTTCAATCCATTAGCAAGTCCTATCAATTCTATCTGTGTATCTCTCAACTCTCTTTTGATTTCTATTGTCACTATTCTAGATCAGGCCACTCTAGATCTCTTGCTGGATGACTTGAAAAGACCGCCTACCTGACTTCTTCATTCTGTGTCTTACTTGCCTACTGTCCATCTTCCACACTCCTCCTAGACTAATCTTTCAAAAAAGTAAAATAAATATGATCATGTTATAGCTTTGGCTCCCCACTGCATTTAAGGTAAACTCTTATACAAGCTCTGGCCTGGGTTAACCTCTTTAGATTTACCTCTTGTTGTATCTACCATGTATTATGCTACAGCCATATTAAGCTACTTATGCTTTTCTAAATAGCCCATGAAGTTTCCTGCTCCTTCACCTTGTAATGCCCTTTCCCATTGGTAAACTGGTGACTGTCAATTCACCTCATCTCCTTTTTTTAAAAAAAACAGTTATTGATAGCTAACAGATGTAATATATTCAGAGTACATGTTATATTTAATACATTCATATAATTTATAAAGATAAAATGAGGGTAATTGGTTTATACATCGCCTTAAATATTTCTTTTCTTTATCTTAGAAACATTTGAATTATTGTCTTCTAGCTATTTTGAAATATACAATAGATTCACCTCATCTCCTTTTACCTCACGTTCAGATCCTTTATAAAATTAACCAATACATCCTCTAAAGTATTCTACCTTAGCACTTATAATATTCAATGTCTTCATTTGATGACATTTATCTATCTTCTATAGTATCTCCTTGAGAGGAGAGTCTAGTTTCTATTTGATTCTGTGTCTTTACCATTCAAGCACAGTGCCTGGTAGCTAACAGGTGCTCAATTAAAGTGGAGCAAAATAGAGGAAGTGTAGATTCTGTGATGGAGAGAGAACTGTAGGCCTTATAGAGATATCAAATTTTAATTTTCACATTTTAATTTATGGAATAATTAGCTTCATATGCTTATAATAAATATAATAAAATACATTAAAATAGATTAAAAAGAAAACATTTCTCTTCTACGTACTTCCTTAATATAAATATCTATGTCATATATATATATATATATATATATATCAAAAAACTAAAGTAGTAATACAGCCCAAATGTTACCATGTAGGGAACAGGAGTAGCAATGGAATTCCAGATGGTTGACATGCAGGTGCAGGTATTCAACTGCCAGTTCATTCCAACACTAATTTCCGTCTTTGAAGGTTGACACCACTTCATGTCAGATCTAATTGGAAAAGAACACTCTATTCAATAAAGGGTGCTCGGAAAACTGAATATTCACATGCAGAAGAACAAAATTGAATCCTTATCTCATGCCATATGTAAAAATCAACTGAATGATCAAAATTAAAACCAAAATGAATTAAAAATATAAACACAAGACCTAAATTATAAAACTACTGGAAGAAAACACAGAGCAAAAACTACATGACATTGGTTGAGACAATGATTTTTGGATTTGACCCCAAAAGCTCAGACAACAAAAGCAAAAATAGACAAATGGGACTATAGTAAACTAAAAAGCTTCTGCACAGCAAATGAAACAATTAACAGTAAAGAGATAATCTATGGATTGGTAGAAAATATTTGCAAGCCATATATACGAAAAGGGATTAATATCCAAAATATATAAGGAATTCGAACAACTCAATAGCAATAAAACAAATAATATGAATAAAAAAATGGGCAAATGACTTGAATAGACATTTCTCAAAAGACATACAAATGGCCAACAGATATATTAAAAAATGCTCAATATCACTTATCGTTAGGGAAATGCAAATTAAAACCATGCTGAGATATCACCTCACACCTGTTAGAATGACTATGATCAAAATGATAAGAGATAACAAATGTTGGCAAGGATATGGAGAAAAGGAAACTCTTGTATACTGTTGGTGGGAATGTAAATTATTAGAGCCATTATGGAAAACTGTATGGTGGAGCCTCAAAAAACTAAAAATAGACCTACCATATGATCCAGCAATCCTACTGCTGGGTGTATATCCAAAGGAAATAGAACCAGTACATAGAAGCGATATCTGCACTCCCATGTTCATTACAGCACTATTCACAATAGCCAAGATATGGAATAAACCTAAGTGTCCATGAATGGCTGAATGGATAAAGAAAATGAGGTACATTACACAATGGAATAGTATTCAGCCTTAAAAAACAATGAAATCCTGCCATTTGCAACAACATGGATGAACCTGGAGGTCATTATGCTAAATGAAATAAGCCAGGCACAGAAAGACAAATACCACATGATCTCACTTATGTGTGGAATCTAAAAAAAGTTGAACTCAAAGAAGCAGAGAGTAGAATGATGGCTACTAGGGGATACAGAGGGTAGAGAGAAGAGGATTGGGAGATGTTGGTCAAAGTATACAACATTGCAGCTAGACAGAAGGAATAAGTCTAGGAGATCTATTGTAAAACACATTGGCTATAGTTAATATTATATATTATATATTGAAAATTGTTAAGACAGTAGATATAAAATGTTCTTACCACAAAAAATGATAAATACATGAGGTAATGGATTTGTTAATTAGCTTGATTTAATCCTTATACAATGTATACATATATTAAAACATTCTGTTGTACACCATAAATATATATAATTTTATAAAGTAAAAATAAATAGGTTTTCAAGACAAATTTTTAAAAGACTGTTGGTAAAACAAAAACAAAAATGTCTTCAGAGTTGTCAGCATTAAATATAATGCAGACATACAATTTTTTCTACCTAGGTTTATTAGTCAATTGAGCTTATGTTATTGCTACCAGATATTTAAGATTATAAAATTATAAACACCCTAAGAACAAAATATACAATAAAAATAAATTGCTTGATGTATGTTAAATATGGTAGTAAGGAAAAAGAGGGAAAGATCATATGTTTAACTTTTTAGTTTCTTCTGTGATATTTTTGATATTTGTCTGATTTGTCAACAAAAAAATAGCTTAAGATGATAGCTAGCTTTATTTAATAACCCATGAAATTTTTATGACCCATTCAAGCATAATTGTTAAGGACAAGTTAATTAAGTGAGATAAAAGTTTATAAATAAACTTTTCAATAATAATTGTATTTTTAATATGCCTGCCTGAAAACAGTTTCCAAAATCTTTTTGGTAACTTGAAACCTTAAAGCTATACTAAGTTCAATGATGGGTATTCATTAGATATCTAGATCATTTTCAAATAAGATAACATACCGAAACATTAATTGCTGAACAAAAGTTTAAGTTTATCCACTTTTGGGGTCTTATTGTGGAGGAACTAAAGATATTTGGGTCTGTTAGTAAACTCACATTCTGTGCTACACTGAAAAATTCTACTATAAGGAAGCGTATGTTTCTAGAGATTATGAAATGGTGTTAATCTAGAGAATGTTGGTACATGACAGTTCACAATTGTTTACTTCCTAGTTTTCATAAGAAACTAAAGTTACTAAGTTAAAAATTTTAATTAACATATGTAATTAAAACTACTAGAAATTATAAGGGGAACAACTGTATACTGCAAAGTATACAAAAAAAGTAAGGATATATTTTTGATAATAAAATGTATAAGGTATGAAGATGTGTTTTTGTTGAGGAAAAAAAGAGTAAATTTTTTCCTACTCTGAAGGTTATTTAAAGGTTGTTTCAGAATGAAAAAGAAGAATTCAAATTGGGTAGACAGAGGACAGAGATAGAATTTTGTGTGGCTAGTTGGCTAAAATTGAATGCATTTATTATAACAGTTTTTTAATGAGCTTTAATATCAAAAGCAAACTGACACAAAACTAGAATTTGGTTTCCTCTTTCTGTTAAAATTACATTTTCTTGTATTATTGGTCTGCTGTTATTAAGAAATTATATATTGTAGTAACATTCATCGGGTGTCGGGCAGGTGGGGGGGATGGGTATATTCATACCTAATGGATGCGGTGTGCACCATCTGGGGGATGGACACGCTTCAAGCTCTGACTCGGATGGGGAAAGGGCAATATACGTAACCTAAACATTTGTACCTCTGTAATATGCTGAAATAAAAAATAGCTATAAAAAAGAAATTATAAAAAGGTTTTTCTTTACCTTGTAAGTAATCTGCCCAGCAAAGATTCTGTGTCTTAGCAAAAGAATTTCTTACGCTGCATATTGTCTTTATCAGGTCTTTGATTACTTACAAAAACTGAGTCTTGTCAATATTAAAGGAGCTAAGTTTTGTTCACAACTATGTAACCTTCTGTATTTGCCTTTAAAATCTTTCATTGTACTTTGGTTAAATAGATAATTATTGTTTCATAATGATCTGTGATCCTATTTAATCAAAATGTTCAAACCTTTTGATATTTTTGACAAACTTCCTGAAATCAAGTTCTAAATGGGGTGTTTTGATCTCAAACTATGAGATTTCCCAGAGGGCCCCAGGAAAATCTCAAAGGTTTGTCTCTACCTTATAAAAAAATATTAAACTAATTAGGCTTACTTATGTTAAATTACATGAGGAGCATCGTCAAATAAAAGTGATATTTAACCTTTTTAGATTGTACAGGTATATGTTATTAACATAAATGCTTCAGAAATTGTATGAAGTTCATAGAAATTTATATATACCCTCACTGTTCATGATATGTCCACACAATGTTATCATTCATAATTTAGGTTATGTTAAAATGTTGTATGCCACAGAAATAACTAAATTTCGTTATTGAATGAACTCCCATCAGATCTTTAACTATGGCCATTTTAATGCTTTTGTCATCCACAGACAATTATTGTTTTATTTTGATTCATCTCTGAAAGCATTTTACAATCAACAATAGGCCAAGTAAGTCATCTTGCAAGAGATTCATGGAAACTGCTGAAATACAAACCTCTGATAATTTTAAGATCATACCATTAGACAGGATAAGAATTTTGAGGACTAATAAAGAATCTGAGGGGTTCATGAAACTGCTAACCCAAGATCATGCAGAACAAGAATTAATTACATGGGACTAAATGACCCATGAGGATGATTACAATTTTTATGACATTTTGTTTGAAACATTGCTGGTTCTTTACCATTTTATTTTCTAGATTTAGGGAACCCTTTTTGTCTTTTCTCTTAAGCTATCTACAGCTTACAGCAATTTGGCAAAATATATCTTTGTCAACAGAGACAAAACAATTACTTTTTCTCCCTACTGCATCACTCCAGAATTTGGAAAGTATTAGTATTCTTATTTCCATGGCAATACAGTTGTTTACATGAGTTCACTAAGAATCTGTTCTCCTTGTAACAGCAAACAATTAGAAACACTGGTTATAACACCGAGGCTTTTACTGAAATGTCATAGGTGAGAACAATGTGCATAGAATCAGATGTGACCAGAGAGTTTTAAGGAACTAAGATTTTCTTTATGGAGCCAATAAAACCCCCTTTTTTTTTTTTTTTTTAAAACTGGCCTACCACCTGGCTTAAAGAGTTCCCAGTCTTATAGGTAAGTAAAGAATGTCACTTTCTGGCAGGCTCAGGAACTTCAGAACATTTGGGAAACCATGAGAAAAGAATTCACCCAAATCTGTAGGTAATACAGGCAAAGTCTGATGGCAAGACCTTTGATTGGCATCCTAGCCTTGAGACACTTTTAAAAGTCCAATCTGAGATTCCTTATGAAAAGTTCTAGTAAGGCAAACTCAAAAGGAGCCTTTATGGTTAGTCACTATTCTCGCTTCATTTATATAAACAGTCAAACCAAATTTAATGAGACTAGACTTATTTTGCAAACAAATTAGTCTTACTTTGATTATATTTGGTAGAAATGGGGGTAACTGTAGAAAGAAAAATTATGTTTCAATGGGAAACTATAGCACACTGTCATGAGTATTAAATTCTAGTCCTTTTCATTGTTTTTAAAGTTTTATTATCTACTTATAAACTATACTGGATTCTGAATTTTTCTATTTCCTCCAATATTTGGCTATAACTCTTTAACATTTCCAATTTTTCTCCCACCTTTCTGACTTGGAATCACTAAAAATTAAAACTGCCCTTTTCTTGAAGCCCCGTAAGTGGAAGCTAGATGACTTGATTTAATCTTCAGAGAAATCCCCACAACAGCTTATGTATTGACAACCTTTATGCATGTTGCTGTGTGGGCCAGTCAGAAAGTTCACTGAACCATCTAATGATATCACCAAAGACACTCAAACTACAAACCAGGAAAATCTGTCAGAATGACACTGCCTTCCCTCACTCTATCTAAAGATGTTTTAAGCTCAACCTCTAGAAATCTTCTCAACTGACTGCCCTTTGGACTTAAAAACTGAGTTTATGGTTTGTTCTAACCATTAACCTTCGTTTTTCTTTTGTTTCCACAGAAATACCTCTTATTAAAAACCTGATCACTTGTACCATATAGAGGCCTAACTTTGGTGGGAGACTACCTGCAACACTACCTCCTGAAATAAGACACAAGTGTTTAAAGGGACTGACCTATTTCTAGGACTAAGAGACCGGTTCAATAGAATGTGGGACAATCCACCAACTCAGCTTCTGGACTGTGAAGCTTCTTGGGGAAGTTTCAGATGAAGAAATGATGGGATTCAGGACATGCTACTCCCAAAATATGGCACCTACACATAATGAATGTTTTAGGCTGAAGGAATTTGAGAAAATAACAGATGCAGAAAGGTCTCTCTGACATTTCCCTACCCTTCTCCTCTGAAGTAGGTCATGAAACCTAGGAAGGATTTTCTGACCTTTCCCCAAAAGAAGTCAAAAAAACCCCTAGCGAGAGGTGCCTTCCCTATACCTGAAGAAAAGAAACATTCTTATATCTGAAAACAAAGGGTTACATCTGAACAAACAGGCCTTGCTAAGTTTCCCCTAAATTTATCATCATAGGTAATAAACATCTAGAAAAGGGCAGATCATGCCCTCTTTGTCCTATCACATTTCTCTATGACTATCTACTCTTCATCAAACCTGACATAAAAATACACAGATTTAACTGTTTCTTCAGGTTTTCATTTCCCTATGAAGGCTCCTGTGTTATGTAAAACTTAAATATATTTGTATGCTTTTCTTTTGCTAAAAAATAGCTCTTATGGCTTTAACTGCTATGTATATATTGACAACTCAGAAAACCTTTATCTTCAGCCCTAATATAAAGACTCATACGTCCACCTACCTCTTTGATGTCTAATACATATCTCAAATACAACATGTCAAAACAAAACTCTTGATTCAACTTACCTACTCAAACTATTTCTCCTTCACTCTTTCTCCTCATATATGACACCACCATCCACGTAGCAGCTAAAGCCAAAAATTTAAACACCATCCCTTGATTCCCTCTTTTTGTCCTTACTTATAATAGTTTGTGCTATCAACTATACCTCCAAAATGTATCCCAGATTCATCTACTTTTCATTACACCACCTCCCGTACTATCATCCCAGACAGGGTGTTTCATATAGCATACACCAACAGAAAAGAAGCAGTCTGTATAGGTAGTAGATTTTTAAATTTTATTTCTGGATTTTATTTGTGAATCTTTTATTTAGAATTCTGACAAATATAATGAAAAAGTGAGATTAGTCAGCAGTTTCCTTTCTTTGGTCTGTCTTCATCAGCTTTGGTATTAGAGTTATATCATTTTCTATACTGAATTGAAGAACTTCCCTTTTTCTAGGGCCTGAAATTATCTATTCTTTAAGGATTAGATAGCTCAATTGTGAACCCATGATACATTGGTAAATATTCAATTATTCCTCAAAGACTTGTGTGGTTATTGATCTATGCATCTTCCTGTTTCTTCTTGGATAGCTTTTAGTAATTTACAGTTTGTTTGGAAATCATCGATTTCCTCTAGATTTTCAAATATGATGTTCCCAAACAGTTGCACAGAGTATTTCACTTATAATTATTTTAATTTCTCCTACATATGTAGTTATGTCAGCTCTTTTATTCCTAATGTTGTATACTTTTGTATTCTCTTTTCTATTTAATCAGAGGAGCTTATTTTATTGGACTTTACAAAGAACTTTTGTATTTGTCTTTGGAATGTTATTAATTTAAACTTTTATCTTTATAAATTTTATCTTCCTAATTTTTTTATTGTTTTTTCCTATTTTCTTAAGACAAAAACTAAATTCTTTCTAAAAATGTCTCTTCTTTTATCAATGTCATTTAAAGCTACAAATTTTTATCTGAGTTTAGCTTTCACAGTACCCCATTAGCTTTGGCATGAAGTTTTCTTTTTCATTACTTTTAGACAGTTAATAACTTCCCTTTTAATTTCTTCTTGGGCAAAAAGATTAT
>CAUYSK010117870.1:0-23417 GCA_963575035.1 Avahi laniger
AAGGATGTGGAAACAACCCAAGTGCCCGTCAATGCATGAATGGATTATTAAAATTTGGTATATGTATACAATGGAATATTACTCAATCATAAGAAACAACAGTGATCTAGCATCTCTTATATATTCCTGGATTGAACTTGATCCCATTATTCGAAGGGAGGTATCACAAGATTAGAAGAATGGGCTCCACTTGTACTCACCAGCAAATTGGTACTAACTGATGAACACTAGGGTGCTCACATGGCAGTAACACTCTCCAGGGATTAGGAGGATGGGGGGGTAAACCCACAACTAGAGGACACAGGGAGCATTGCAGAGGAGAAGGGCATGTCTCTAACTCTCACTTGGGTGAGGCAAAGACATAAAATGTAACTATAATGTCTGTACCCTCAATATACCCTGAAATAAAAAAAATAAAATAAAATGTTTCTCCTTTTCATCTTCTCTTATTAAGGTGCTATGTATTATGTTTATTTGTTCTTGTGTTCCTTCTAATTTAGACTTAATTTTGACATAATATCTTTCCTTCTATTTCTAATTCTTTCCTCAATTTCATTAACTTATTTCTTTAAAAAAAATATATATATATATCACCTAAAATGATCTTACAAAGGCATGTGATTCCCATCCTTGGAGAAACAACAGTGGAGGCCATATTTCAAACCCAGAACAAGCGTGCTATATTCCTACTCCAACCCCTAAGCCAGTACCTCATCTCCCTGTCCTAGCTTCCTTGTACCCTCCAAATGTTATTTTTAGCCTCCTCATGTTATCTACTGGCCTGTCTACAGGCACGTGGAGAAGATAAGGTGCATGGAGGAAAACCAGAGTCAGCTGCCTAGGTCTGACGGATCATTATTTTGTACGTGGCTGGATGACACCAGGCAGGAAGGCATGCACCACACCCCACTGCTGCCCACGGGCACTTAGTGGGTGGTTGGATCAGTTGGATCAATTTTAAATTGCTTCTTCCTCTAGGAAACGAACTCCCAAGGATTGCCAATAGTCTATGTAAAAACCAACAGATTACAGAGAGGAATATGAACTGAGAGATGCCATATATAGGAAAAAGAAATATAATAGGCAAAAAGTTGCTCTCGGCTGAATGCTTAGTGTGGACATACCTAGCGTTTCCTTGCTAAGTAGAAACCCTGTCCTATATCTTCTTTATATATACACCCAGATTAATCTTTAGCATGACAGGAGCACCATTAGGACCACAGAGGTGAACATTTCGAAACTATAAACTGTCTCCTCAGCTTATTGAAGCTATCAAGGCACCAGTGCTGGATTACTTAGAAGAATTCTGTTTATCTTCCCATGCAAAACTGCAGGAGGTTTTGATGTTTTAGCCACTCTGTATCCTTTGCCTAGCAGAAAACGACTTTGACTCACTGTTTCTTGAGCAATCATGAAAAACAGACATTACCTTCGCCATGCACAGAGAGATCAACAGTCCAGGGACTGCTGAATGAAGCTGCAATTGTCTCACTCATCACCTGACAGATCCCTGATGAGGTTGGTCATCCTTTAATTCCAGGAATCCAGCAGCTGCTCTCTGCACAGGTGAATTTATGTATTGGCTCCCCACACACTGAACTGAGTTCCGGGATGAGGGTTTTGCAACGGCTCTTTTAGTCTATGTTCTAAATCACATTAGATGACAGTGGGTCTGCCTTTCTTATCTAACATTGCCTCCTTCCTGGAGTATGATAATTCTTGATGCAAGAATTCTTGAATACTTGGACTTGCTGCCTCTACACTCCTGTGTAGATTTCCTACTTAATTTTAAAGCAACACTGTGTACACTAGAAGAGAAAGATTTTGTCATCTCCCCATTCCCACTCCTACCCAATGTTGGAATCGAGTGGGGTATGTCATTTGTAGAATATGCAAGCATCGCCCCTAACTCTGATGGAAAGTTAGAGCCAGGCATGTTCTCACACCCTGGTGTGTCAGCAGAGTTCATTTGTAATTCATCAAACTCTCCGCTGTGTGCATCGTTATTTTATAGATAATTGGTTGTCTCTCATTTACTCGTAATAGAGCCATGCAATTTCAAAGCAACTGAGTCAGCCCAAAACAGCATTATTAGTAGCTGTAGATGTACTGTCAAGGCAAAATTTCAACACTGGCATTTTTGAAAAATCACTATAATTTCAGCCACTGGACCACACTTAATCATGGACAGTTGAGGTGGCTGAGAAAGGAAAGATTTCCCTATTTAGCACATGTTCTGGTCTCTAAAGAGTACCTTTTGAAATCTACTCCAAATCTCAACCTTCTTGGAGAGGTTCTGCTCTCAGGACAGCAACCTCTGATGAGAAAGGCCCAAGAAGCAGATCACAGTACTCTCGTGTTTTCTTGGGGGTGGGGTTGTTTTTAAATTCATCTCCATGACCAATTCAATCCTAAACCCACTGGGGAATCCCCATTGGGTGGGGGCTGGGGGTGGTCTCATCAATGCCAAGTATTTGCCATCATTCCAGCCATCCCGCAACTGACATGATAATAGATTTTCTTTAGGATGGAGGTACAAGAGACGATGCTTTGTTGATATTTGTCTGAAAAAGAACTCACTATTTTAAAAGAAGAAAAGAGATTTCAGTTTGCTTTTTCCTTCCTCTTCAGTCCATGTTTCTATTTTCCTGTGCTGTTTCTCCCTCCATTCTACTTAGATTGCATTTCTGGAACCTGATTTCAGTAGCAGAGAATCGAAGGCTCTATTTACTTGGATTAGAGAAATATAAACTAAGAAGTCCCTATTGCTTAAAGATTTTATAAATCATCAAATCTAGTGTCCCATTAAATGACTTATTTTACAACTCAAAAGAGTGACCATCAAACTATACTTTAAAAATCTCCCTTTATAAACATTCTATGAAGACAGTCTACCCCATGATTCCAAAATGGATTTTTAGTTTAGTTTAATTATTTTTAAAATGTTTTTCCAAAATCCAACTTCCTCTAATATGTACCCAGTTGTTCAGGCAAAAGATTTTCACAGGCCATTGATGGCTAAAGAACCTGCAAAACTCTTCCTTTGACTTGTACTGGTAATTGAAAAATGACCGGAATCTTGTAGTTAATTTTAGCCCTTATGAATCTTCAAACTATATGGTCCCTCAATGCAGTGCCCTTTTCAGGAAAGTGTAATCCAAATACCGAAAAATAATTTTTAAGCATTTCAGACTATACTTACATCTTGTGCAATGATAATAAAATAAAGGCTATCAGTACCATCCTCATCTTTATAAATGTATAATTGCACATTAATCTGTATACTCTTGCATGGCAAAAACCTTCAAAAGTTTCTACTCCCAAGACTGTTTCTCCACTTGTTTCTCTCTACTCTATGTAGTTTTATCCTCCCAGCTTTGCTATTCTGTCTCTCTCTGCCAGAAAGGAGGGTGAGAAAAAAGATTCTTTGAGAGGGAATGGGAGGTTAATAAGAAGAACGACTATGGAAATTCACATCCATAATCTTTGACCCCAACACTTAATAATAGCTAACATTTATGCAGCTCACTTGATCCTATACCTAAAATGTTCCTCAGCCACTCCTTACATAAAAAGTGCTCCATTATTTTGACATGCTGGGGCATCAATCAAGTTATCATGTAGCTATTAAGCCGGGATTATCAATGCAGGATACACTCGCAAAAGCAGCTCTAGATTGTGCTCTTTCTGGTTTTAATACTTCTCTCCTGATCTGAAAGACAGTTCAGTGTGTTCTACCACCTCCAATTCATCACAAGGGGCAGGCAGTTGAGACTATGAGTGTCTTACTTATTGAAGTCAAGTCCAAAAGCAATGGGGAAAAGAGAGGGTGGGGCTATAGAGAGAACATCTTGAGAATTCAAATGCCACTACCTGTCCCAGTGGTGTAATTAGTAAAATTAGACCCCAGCCCAAATATATGTAATGAGCAATTTCTTCTTCCTCCAGATACCTTCTTTTCCTTCTTTTTTCCTACAAGGGTAATTGGGGAAGAATGTGCTTTTTGGAGAGGACAGGAGCCATACAAAGACAGGAGAAGAGAGTGCTGGGGAAGCCACCCTGGGAATAGGCCTTTATTTTCTAATACCCAACTCCTTTAGGAGTGAAAGTCTGTCACCCTCTCCTTCCCCTCCCCAGCCCCCGCCGCACTCACCTGGCTATTTCGGGGTTAGTATTACCTTTGTGCAACCCTATCACAGGGCAAGCCTTGCTTCCTCTACTAGAACCCATGTAAACAATCTAGAACCAGGAATAAAAGTCAAGAGGCAGATAGTGTTGCCTCTGAAGCAAATGCTTGTCTTGTACTTTACACAGAACTTTCTAGAATGTGCTTTGAAAAGAAAGCACTGAGAAAATGAACATTACAGTTTTGTGAAAATTATGTGCCAGCCCTTCTATCTCCCCAAGAAAGAAATCTGCTTTTCAATCATTTGTCCTAAGCACCAGGCATATCCACCACCAAATGAAAGTATAAAAAGACACTGTAGTTTCCTAAGAATAATGTCTGAATTGTCTGTCATTTTGGGTTTTACTCTCAGTAGAAATGTCTTTAAATAATTTAAAGTGGGTCAGGTACTGTGGCTCATGTCTGTAATCACAGCACTTTGGTAGGCTGAGGCAGGAGAACAGCTGGAGCTCAGGAGATTGAGACCAGCCTGGGAAACATAGTGAGACCCTGTCTCCTCAAAAAATAAAAAACAAACAAAAAAAAAAATTAGCATGGTGGCATGTGCCTGTAGTCCCAGCTATTAGGGAGTCTGAAGCAGGAGGATCACTTGAGCACAGGAATTTGAGGCTGCAGGAAGATATGATCTTACAACTGCACCCTAACTTGGATGATAGCGTGAAACCCTGTCTCGAAAAAAAAGAAAATAATTTAAAGAGGCTGCCCTCAGCAATTACCTCTAAAGTTACTCTCTGAACATGGACAAGTCATTCTTTTGTACCTCACTTTCCTCATCTCTGAATTACAATGATAGAAAAAGCATTTTCCTTTTATCCTAGGGTTATTATAAGGATAACACAAAACAATGGACTATAAAACCATTATGCCAATATTGTAGACTCATTATTTTCCCTATAATTTCTATTGTATTTTAATAGGGATGTTCAGGTCAGGAGAAATTAGTTTAAGCAGTAACTAAAGAATAAAATCTATTGGGCAGGATGTTTTTAGACCACCAAAAAAGAAAAGAAAAAGTGTTACTTTTGCTTCTGTTACTAACAGACCAAATAATTTGACTCAAATCTCCCATCGTGTTCAAATAGAAAAGCTGTACAGAATGATGAAAAAATCTGTTAGAGGCAACAAGGTAGAAAAAGATTACAGCACCAAGAGCCAAGGAAAGGCGAGAGCCTGCCTATTTGAAGTTGCTTTTCCAGTGAGGGCATCTGTGAGCCCTAGAGAGGCAGGTAGAGTTAGAGCAATAAAGTCAGTTTGCTAATGATAGAGTCCTTGCTAAGCCTCCATACCTGCATGGGAATTCAAAGATCTGGGAGAGTTATACCCTTGGAATAAGAGCGGGCCAGATGTAAACCAGCCCTTACGCCAACTGCAGCCCAACTTCAAATCATCTGGGCAGTCAAGAAAGTCTCAGTCCTGGAAATTGAATTAAGGTGATCCCAAATTGCTAGTCCATTTCACTCCTAGAAGAAGCAAACAAAAATTGTCTCTGGAAGAAAAGCATACTTACCAAGATCTTAAATTGTTTCCAAATACAATGTCCAGTATGTGTGTAACTGTGCATGCATACACACACACATACAGAAGGCCTTGGGGGAGACAAGTTGTTAGAACTGAATGTTGTGTGTCTCCAAAATTCATGTGTTGAAGCCCTAATCCCTATGTGGTATTAGGAGGTGAGACTTTGGGAGGTAATTAGTTTCCATAAGGTCATAAGGTGGGCCCCCCACGGTGGGGTTAATGCCCTCATAAGAAGAAGAGGAGACACCAGATTTCTCTCTTCACGCTCACTCAAAGAAGGGGTCATGTGATCACACGGCAAGATGGCACTGCCTACAAGCCAAGAGAAGAGGCCCAGAATAAAGCCTACCTTGCTGGCGCCTTGATGTTGGACTTCCCAGACTCCAGAACTGTGAGAAATGAATTTCTACTGATTAAGTCACCCCGTCTGTGGTATTTTGTTATGGCCCTTGAGCTGTCTGGCACAGAAATTGATACAAATAAGATCAGAATCACAGGTTACCTAGAAATTAGAATTATCTGACATAGATGTTAAAATAACTACTGCGTTTATGGATAAAAAAGACAAGATTTTAAAAACTTTCAGCACAGAGCTGGAATCTATGTTAAGAGACAGAGATGATGAGAAAAAGAACCAAATAGAAATTCTAGAACTGAAATATTCATATATAATAACCCAACAAATTAATTTAGGAATACATTTTTCACAGCCAAAAAGGGAATTAGTAAACTCAAAGATGAGCCATATGAAAATAACAGAATGAACCACAAGAGGTAAAAGGAGAGTGGAGGGAAAAGTAGAAGAGAGGGCAAAAGACTTGTTCCACAGGGAGACAAAACACAGCGGAAGCTATATTTGAAGAGATGATGACTGAATTTTTCAAAAGTAGGAAATGGCACCAATACAAAAATTCTAGAAGACACCACACCAAAATCAGAGCAGGGGTGTAAAATCTACACTTAGACACATCATGATAAAACTGAAGAAAAGCAAAGGCAAAGAGAAAACTGTTAGATTTAAGAGAGGAAAAAACCCACCTACTTTCAAAGGAATGATAATTAGACCAAAAGCAACAAAAAACAATGAAAATCAGAAGACCATAACTGCCACACTAGATTTTCATGTCAAGTTAATATATTCTTCATAAATGAAGGTGAAACAAATGCATGTTCTGATAAAAACTGAATTTGTCCTCAACAGACTCATACTAAAGGAATTCTAAACAAGAAAAAATCAAGGTAAATCAGAAACTATTTGCACTGAATGAAGAAATCTAAAACTTGTAGATGGAACTAAAGTGTGTTTGGAGGGTGATTTTCTTTTAATTATGACTTAAATGCACTTATTTAAAAAAATAAAGGCTGTAAGTTAATGTGCTAAACTTCTTTCTGGAGAAGTTAGAAAGAGAACCGCAAAATTAAGAGAAAGAAAGTAATAAAGGTAAATCAGAACATAATAAAATAGAAAACACAAATGCAATTAAGAGAATGAATGAAACCAAATGTAGTTTCTTTGAAAAGAGAGAAGGCACAGAAAACTGATATTAAAAAAATAATAAACAGGCAAACTTCTGTATAGATACTAGTCATTAGAAAGGAATAATGTTACAGCAATACATTGGAAAATTTGGATTAAATAGGCAAGTTTCTAAAAGATACAATTTATCCCAATTGATACAAGGTAAAAAAGAAAATATGAGTAATTTGATTCAGATTAAAGAAATTGAGCCTAATTAAAACCATTCCCATCAAGAAATTGTCAGGTCCAGAGAGCTTTACTGGTGAATTCTACCATACAACTGATAAATAAATAATAATCTTACTCAAATTCTGCCAGAGGAGGTAAATAAAAAAACTCTTTCATTGCCCAATTTGTTGTATGAGTTACATCGCAAATGAGCCTAAAAAGGACATTATAGTAAGAAAACCTACAGACTAATTCCACATAGAAACACAGATGCCAAAGTCCTAAGAGATCAAACAGATAATAGACTGATTGTACACACACACATACACACGATTTATGAAAAGGATAATATATAATGACCAATGCAACTTTGGTTTCACATTAGACTATCAAAAAATCTTTCACCAGATTAATAAAGGAGAAAATTATAGAATCATTTCAGTAAATCCAGATAAAATTGATAAAAGTAAACAACTAATTTAATAAATTCCAAAGCTCTAAGAAAGCTAGAACTAGAAGGTCATTTATACTTAGAGATGAAATGCTGAAGACTATTTATCTGAGATTATAAATGAGATAAGAATATTCACTGTTAGCACTTAAATTTCATAAGTACTCAAGGTCCTAGCTAGAAAGGTAGAAAGAATAGAAAGAAAGAAATAAAAGTGCCATTATAGACATTATGATGTATACAGCCAACCCAAAAGACTCTACTAAGAAACAATTAGAATTAATTAGTAAACTTAACAAGTTTTCTGACTCTAATATAAATTTGTATACGTAAATATATATTTATAAGTTTTAAATTTCTTTATATCAGCCACAATAGTTAGAAAAGGAAAAATTTTGCAGTCAGCATTTAACATCAGAAATCAGATGCCTGTGAGTAATGAAAGACATGTAAGCTTCTAGACAGAGAACTATAAAATGCTATTAAAAAGAATTAAATAAATGGAAAGATGAATGACTCAATTTTATAAAGACTCAATTTTCCTCAAATTGACTTGTAAATTCAATGTAACTCAGATGAAAATTCCCTGTAGGTTTTGATTTTGGTGAAAATTGACAAGTTGACTCTAAAATGCTTATGAAAATATAGCCAGAAATTCTTAAAAGAACAAATTAGAAGCATTGGAGAGGCTTACTCTGTAGGATATCAAGAGAACCCAGAAACAAACACTTGCTTTATGATAAAAATGACACCACCACAGAGCTGTGAGAAGAGAAGAATCTTTTCAACAAATGGTTCTGGGAAAATTGGCTATCCATGTAGAAGACTAAAGAAACGAAACGCTACCTCACACCATATGCAAAAGTCAGTTCCAGGTAGATTGTAATTCAGAAGGTTGAAGTGTAGACTGAGAAAGCTTTTGGAGTGAGTCAGGGTAAATGTGGGTGACCCTTTTTGGTTTGGACCTTGACTGAGAGGGCTCCAAACAGGCACTGCAGACTGGCCCGAGGAGGTAGCAAACCTGGATTCATTCTTTTAATTTCTGACCGAGTAGGCATTTGTGTATTCCAAATGGTTTCTTTTTCCCTTTGGTGACACAGTTCCTTGGTCACATTCCATTTTGCGTTTTTGGATCTCTAGAATAAAATGCAAAAAAACAAACGACATAAACGTGCACCTCAGTGTCCCGACACGTATGCCACAGTTCGTGTTCCACGTTGCTTCTCACCCACTGCTTCCTTTCCACTCTTCCTCCAGCACTGATCTCTCGGTCTTCATGTGTTCATGAAAAGTCTGTACGATCTCTTGATCTTTCATGGGTAAATTGTCTTCCCTGCTGGTTGTTTCCTCTTTGTCTCTGGTGTTGTCTAGTTTCACTAAACTGCATTCAGATGTGGGTTTGATTTTGTCCTGTTCAAAGCTGGGTTTATTTCATAAATAGATCATTTATAGCTATCTTTGCATTCTCATCTTCCCACTCCCACTTTCCTACCAACATTGGAGGGAGCATGGATCTGCCAGTACCTTGATTTCAAACTTCTGACCTCCAGAACAGTGAGAGGATACATTTTTATTGTTTTCAGCCACACAGGTTGTGGTGCTTGGTGATAGCAGCCCTAGGAAAGTAAGACATCAACTTAGCGTGAGTCGAAAAGGACAAAGCTGAGTGTCTGTGGCACATGAAAGACAGCCTCATGACGCTCACCTGAGTGCTGTGGGGAGGAGGTATGGGTGACAGCAACCTTGAGGAGTCCTGCTCTTCCATCTTTCTGGGAGACTCTGAGATTGGCAAGGACCTTCCTTCAAGGACCCTCCCGCCCTTGCCCTTGGCAGTGGTCACTCAGCAGCACACTACCTGTGCTCTGGATTGGTGTTCAGGATCTTTGTTTCAGATGTGGATGATTTTCCTGGGGATGCTGTAGAGTCATCACATGCCTCAACCGTAAGTGTACAGCAGCCTGGGGGAGAGAGGGAAAAGCCTCTTTGGAAATAGGATGAGTTGTCTCCTTCAGAAGTGGTGACTGTCTGCTCTTCTGCAATTTCCTCAAATGAGAAGAATCTTCACTGATGCCGCTCTGGGTTCAGTCTACCTGGACACTCACCATGCAGCCATTTCTCTCCCTCAGTCGGGAAGTCTGCACCAGGCCCCTTCTTGACACCCAAGGACCCCTCTGTTCTTTCTCCTCCTCCAGACCCTGAGGAATTGTCGGAAAGGGAGAAGGTGGAACACCCACCCTCTCCCAAGGGGACTGTGTCCGCTCTCCCCTTCTCATACCTTTTCAGTAACCTCTCTTCCTCAGAAGACGACATTAAGAGAAAAGGCAAGCCACACAGGGGAGTGGGTATTTGCCACATATATAATCAGCAAAGACCAGCATCCAGAAGATAATATTTTAAAAAAGAAAAAACTTTTACAAAGCAGTAATAAAAAGCCAACAGCCCAATAGAAAACACGCTAGGACTTGAACAGGCACTTCCAGTAAAATGGATATCGAAATGGCCAATAATCTTTTGTCATCAGGGAAATGTAAGCTTAAAACACAATGAAATACCACCATACATCCACCACAATAGTCAAAATTTAAAAAGATTGACAATATCAAGTGTTTACAAGAATGTGGAACAACAAAAACACACAAAAGAATACATACTGTGTGACTGCATTTACATAGAGTTCAAAAACACAAAATTATAGTGCTTATAGATACATTCATTTAGGTGGTAAAATTACAAGGGAAAGCAAGGAAGCAATGGCCATAAAAGTCAGGCCAATGGTTCCCCCCGGGGAGGAGGAAAGAGGGGGTTGTGACAGGAAGAGGGAACATAGATCCAGGTGGAGGGTAGAAGGGCTGGCAATGTTCTGTTCTTTGTCACAGGTGGTGGCAAGATACATGTTTGATTTATGTTTATTCTGTAAGTTGTATATGTATCTTCTGCATTTTTCTGTATGTGCATGATATTTCACCATAAAATGAACAAAAAGTGAATCAGAAAAAAAAATGGAAAATTTTGAATTAAGCAAAAACAAGGTGGAGAAGAAAAGGAAGACATTTACTTTAGTGCACAGTCTACCTGCTGGCTGGATGTTCCGTTTCTCCATAATAGGCTCAAACAAAAACAGAGTAATCGCTGCGTGTAGTCTTTGCAGACACACTGCTAGTACATCAGAGAGTTGGTTGTGCTTGTCCTGGCCATCTTTCCTGACTTTAAGAGGCCACACTGGCCAATCACATCATTATTTCAGGAAGTAATGGAAACCACTATAGAAAGCATATTTTATTATTATTAATTCTTAATGATGCTATTTTTGGAGCTTACTATGGGCAAATTATACCAAGCACTATACAGATTTATCCCAATGAAACCCCAAAACAACCCACTAGTGTTGCCCCAGTTTTCAGATGTGGAAATTGAGGCATAAGGCAGCTATGTGACTTGCCCAAGGACTTTCAGGTGAGAGAATTGGGGTTCAAGTCCAGGCAGTCTGATTCTGGAGCCTGGACTCACTTTTGCACTACAAATGGTGGGTCTCTATTTGGAAACATTCTGCCCAGTGTAAACTCTCGATAACTAAAGGCAAGAACAGTACGACGAAGCTAGGGTACAAGATGTGGCTTACTCTTGCTTCCTCACTCCAGGAAAAGAGCCAGTACTTCAGATCACTTTATCCAGTTGTCACAACCACCCTGCTAGAGAGACACTGCTGTCTATCCTCTGTTTCCTTATGTGGCAAAGCTTACAGACTGAATATTTGCCTGAAAGCTGAACCAACATTAGACGAACAGGAGCGAAACAGTTAATCGGCCTTGGGCCATACACACTAGATATTGCACTCTCCAGTCAGAAAGAACTCCCAAGGGCTCCATTCAAGACCTCTCAGGGCTTCCTCTAGAGAAAGTGAGGTTTCACCAGGAGTCTGCAAATTATTCTTGTATTTCAAAACATTTGGAAGATTTTTGAGATCCAAGCAGGGAATAGGATAGGGTAGAGTAGACATTTGAATTTGGAACTGTCATTCCCATCCAAAGACCACAGTTTGGGCACGTGACCCTAGCGCATCCCATCAGAGTTCTTCCCAACCATTCAGTGTGTGAACACAGAGCGGGAAGTCCTCCACTGGCATGATGTAGACTGGAAGCTCCAGAAAGTCATCCTGCTCATCATTTGGACAAGTCTGAGGCAGGAGAAGCCCCCAGAGTGAAGGGAGATAAGAGAGAAAGAGAGGAGAGATAATATTAATCCGAATTCTTACTTCTACTCAATTCTTCACAGATAAAAGGGCGATTTTCCTCCAGCCGTGAACTTGAAATAGGATTCCCTTATACTTGCCATCAAGAATCCTGGTTACAACAAGGGCATTAACTGTTTGTCTCCATGGGGACTTCATTAACCTTGGGTTTCTAGAACTGAATCACCAACTATTTATTGAGATCCCACTTTTAGCCAAACACTGTCTTAGGCACAGTGGCAGATGAAGTTCATCCCTGCCCTACAGGAGCTGATGGTGCACCTGAAGCAGTAAGATCAATTCAAGAACACGCAGGCATGTGACGGAGTTCAGTGCATGTTGGCAGCACAATGTCAACTGTACCTGTGACCAAATTGATTTCTCACCCTATCCCACTATGAAGCAGTTGGCTCTGTGTCATTCCTGTCTAACCTCCTGTGCCCACACACACAATTACATGCCCTTCAAGAGCCACCCTATGGTCCAGGATTAGCCAATCAATTATAATGCGTATTTAAGAGATTTTTCAAACTGTGCAAGTCAGTGCATAAGATGATAGATCATGTAATAATTAAAGCATTAAAAGAACCCAATTGAGGATTCTCTTTCTGCCAGCAGATATCTTTAGGTCAAGAAGGTCTCTAAAAACTAGCAGATCATTTTCATTCCTTTAAGACAGGCAAAAATGACTTTGAATGTAATTAGATGTTCTTACCAATTTTCCTCTGCTAAAGCTCCACATCTTGTTCCAACGAAGCCCACAAAAAAAGTTTAGAACTGTTGGCATTCTGAGCTGCAAATTGATGGTGTGGTATTGCTTTGAAGAAGTGAAAACCCATGATATTGCTTGAATATTTTTTTTTTTTAATTACAGTCATAGCTATGGGAAAGGGAAGCTTTCGAATAGGCAGAAGGCCAGTCTTGGCACTGGAGGGCCCTGGGCAGCTATTAGAACTCTGCCCCCTTCTAATCCAGTCTCTCATGGCTTTTGTATATTCCAGAATTATCAGTTTGAAATAAGGGATATGACTAGTGTAGTGAATCAGCATTTATCTTTGATACTCCTATCAAAGGGTTGCTTTAGTACTTTCCTCTTAAGGATTTATTATCTATCAGGGCATTTTTTTTTCTTTTAAGGTGGAAGATCTTGTGTGTAGTTAGTTTTAATTTCATTAATCCTTTAAAAGAAGGAGACTCACTGGAAATTAAAAGTAGTGCAAAAAGTGAACAGAAAAGCATTTTCAATAAAACCTAATAACTCTCCTCATTCTGGGTAAGATTTCATGATACTGCAGTTAAAAATATTACTTCTTTATATAGGCTATCAAATGTCAACTGTTGACTATGACTCTTAAAATACACATCTATACCCTCAAATTCACCCAAGGTCACACAAGAGAATACACACATTAAAATAGAAAATGTATTAAGATTATGATCTTTTAAATGGGAAGCCAGATCATGTCCCTCCTCTAGACTCTGCAGAGCCAGCCAGGGCCAGATCACATGAGGCCGTGTAAGCCACAGTAAAGGAATTATAATAAGTCCAGTGTCATCTTCCATTATGAACCTCCACGCTCATGGTTCTAGCCTCCCTGCTTCCTTGCTGTTACTAGATCACAGCAAACACTGTCCCATCTCAGGACCCTTGCATTGCTTGCCCCCTTCTGCCTGGAATGTTCTTTTCCTTCCTCCTTCCACTCAAGATTTGACCCAAATGTGACCTGCTAAGAAAGGTCTTTCTTAAGGGCCCAGTCTACAGGGATGCTTCTGTTTTCTTCTGTCCTTGCTATTGTCTTCCACGAAGGGAGAGGAATCTCCAGTGGGAGGGAAGAAGGCAGGCCTCTGGCTGTGGTCCTGGTCTCCCGGACCATCTGGCTGGGCTTTAGAGAATGGGAGCCTTCTCTCCCTCTTGCAGGGCACACTGATAGGACTCATATCCTCAAAGTTCCCTGATGGGAAAAAATAACCCTCAGGTCCTAAAAGTCAGCAATCAGCTCTCTCTCTTATCAGTGTGATAGTCAGATTCCATGTCCCTACTGGAGAAAATTGGAGACTCCAAGCCACTTTGGGCTAGAAGACAATTTAAAGCACATATAATTCAACCTATTGTTTTGCAAAGAAAGAAACTGTGGCCCAGAGAGGGGACATCACTTGCCCAGACACACACAGAAACAACACCTAGAAACACAGGTTGACACTGGACTTTCTGTATTTGCAGTCTTTGTGAACACATATGGAGACAAGTTTGTAGAGATTTCCTGATGATTCTTCTATACGGGATGTTTAGAAGTCTTTTTGTTCATTTTTGTCTTTTCACCATCTGCATTTCATGCTAAGAACTGGGGTCCTCAGGAAAGGCAAGGTGGTGTGAAATGCACTCTGTTCTTGGTAGCCTTCCACTGTATTTTCTTGCCAGTTTTAAACCCTTGATCTTTGGGTCCCAAGCAGAACTTGAACATAGTTCAGGTTAGCCTATTTGAGAGGAACTGACGTAGACCATAACTTATGTGACCACCAATTTCATGCTCAAAATATCGCATTAAAGGTTTCATCTTTTTGTTTTTGATTCAGGATCCTGCTCCAGGTAATAGACTTTTATCCATTAGCCTAAGGATTTTTCTGGGGATTGTAATCCAAGCTCACGTACAAGGCAAAAAGAACAGAGTTATAACAGCTTCACTATCTTTTACGTGGTGGAGAAGAAGAAAGAATAATAACCCCATTAAGCCGTTAAATGTGCTGAACCTCAACAAATTGTCAACGTGATGATACTTGAGTACGTATCTATAATCCTTCAGCAAATACTCCTTTTATTCAACCACAGAGTTGTACATACTCCAAACACAAGTGCCATTAATTAAATAACACACTCAGAAAACTCTCAGAGCCATTAATTATCAGAGGTAGCCTGCTCCATGCTTGGCTCTAAATTCTATTATAAAAGAAGAGCACAACTTAGAGCTCAGGAATATGCGGGAGGAAGGTCACCCTCAAAAGCACGGTAAGGAGCAGCTGTCAGAGAAAGTAAATGACAAAGTATGTATGCCTTTTAGCTTCACCTCTGCCCCTTTACAGGGCTTGAAGAAAGGAAAGTGTTTCACATTGTAGGGACTTTCTTTCTCAAAATTAGTTTCTCTCACGAAAGACACAAGTAAATATAAAGTAATCCTTTTTCATTTCCACGGAGTTGCAGAGAAGAGTAATATCAGCTGAAGATTTAGAGACAAATAAAGCCTGTTCTTCATAAGCTCCATCAGAAAGAGAGAGTCTTGCAGGGGGAGTCCTTTCTGGACACAGACAAGGGATGTGGATGTAAACAGAGCAAGCGGGGAAGACAGAAGACTTGCTGGCTCCAACTAGGCAACAAGAAAATGCGCAAGCAGTCGTGTGAGTTTTCCAGGGGTGGGTCTGTGACCCCCTCCATCAAGCGTCCAAGCACATACAGTATCATTTGCCAGGGGGCGATGAGCCTTTGTGGCTATAATCAGTCACTCATGCTACAAGCTTTGGGATCAGCTTTCTTGCATGTTTGCTGTTCTTAGTGTTTGGTTTAGCCCTGCACAGAGAAACTGACAAGGCTGAGTCTGTGGTCACTTTATAAATGACAGCAAAGGGCAAGCCCCAACTTCGCCATACAGCAGATGTCTGCAGAACCTCCCCTCCTGAGGGGACTGGCCGCATGGTGTCCAGGGCTGCTTTCTGTTTTCTGTGCCCTCAAAGAGGCAAGCACAGTGGAATAGGAAATAGACTCTGTTTAACATGAAGTTAATTAACACTTTCTCATTGTAGGAAGTTTTGTCATTAATCAGCATGTGCAACATGCCACAGAGGAATAGTTCTGAGTTAGGAAACTTGCTGGGAAGTCGCTCTGCCCTCTCGAGTCCATCCACCCACTGCTGGGTTTCTGGCTGCTGCACCTGGGGGTAACCCCTTCCTATCTCTAGATGGAAGTGTAATTGCATTGCTTCGAAGATACTAATCAGAGTGGCTCTCTGATCCTCACCATTTCTTCCTCAGCTTCCCCTTTACCCACTTACTGTAAGAGATTGCTACCAGTAGCTTTTGCGGTCCAATTTCTGAGACCGGTTTATTAAGAAAAAGCTGAAAAGCAGAGGTCAGGGGTGCCTCCCTTTGGAAAATTGCTCGCCTTTTTTTCCACGTGAGCAAAATGACTTTTTGTGACTGCCTCTGCCTGTATCTCTAGCCTGTTAGGAACTAAGAAGGGTTACTTTTAAAGGAAGGAAGTTGTTAAAGAGGAGTTTCATTTGTGTCTCAGAACTGTTGTATGGGTGAGCATGGTTACTTCATTTTAAAACCATTTCTGTGTCAGCCCTGGAATGGATGCAAACCAGGCCATTTTACTAATCCTCGTGGGCAAGGAGCACTGCCGTGGAAGGACAATTGTCCCATTCACATGGTTCTGCTAAGAGTGCAGAAGACAAACAACCTGCACTCGAGCTTAGCTAAGAGGCCGAGAAGCCACCATAGACAAGCTCACTAGAAGCTGAATGTTTGCAACTGACATCTGCAACCTGCCTTCAGCATCTGAATCGCTTTGGGGCATTTAGAGCACTGTATTGGAAGCAGCTTTGGAACTGTATCAAGGGGACGACAGGCTTATAGTTTGTTGCTGTCACAATCAATGTTTCCCTCCAGAGGCCCCGGCCACACTTCAGACCAGCTAGATCAGAATCTCTGGAGGCAGGGCAGCAGTGTGGTATTTTTTTTTTACCTCCCTGAGGTGATCCCAAGGGAGTAGCCAAGTTGAGAAATGCTTCCCTAATGAAACATTAGGAAGGCCTGTTGAAATTTTGTGCCGCCTGCCCCCAAACCTTCCTTTTACACTCTATCAAGTAAGATTGACGTGAGCAACTCCCATCCAGATATGCCAACAGAAGAGGCAGATCAATCTATGTTCTTGGCTTCGAAGCAGAGGAGCCTCTTCCTCTGGGTCCACGGGAGTAGAGGGGCAGTGGAGTAGGGGTAGGAGCCCCCTTCATCTACATGCTTAGTGAGAAGGTGCTGCCCTGAACACACACACAGGTTGTGGAGAAAGGCTGGACCGGGCCTGATGACACTCGCATGTTCAAGAAGTCAGCGTGGTTCAGTTCAGACCCCAGATGGGACGCCTTCGTTACCTCTGCTTTCACCCTGTACGCACTAAATCGTGCAACAGAACACAAACCAACTTCAGAGACTTTCCTGTAAGTTTCAGGGAGAGATGGATGAGAAAGTTAGAGCCCAACCACACAACAAACCTTACAAAAAACTTATTTAAAGTTCCTCCATCACGCATTTTAATTTTCCTTCCAAATTCAAAACTACTCTCTCCCAAAATCTCTTCTACTGTCCAGAACAATGCAGCTTCCCTTCTGCTGTTGTTCACTAGTCCGCAAAGCAAACCCCTGACAGCAGCTGCCTAATACTATCTATTCGTCCTCAGGCAGGCCCTTGGTAGAGGAGGAGGGAGGAAGTTATCTGCCACTCTGTCCGTTAGGGACTTAGAAATAATTAAAAATTGAAAAACATGTATGCTAATAGGCATCAGTTGAACTTGGGGCTCTCTGGGTGCGCACTCTCCCTGTCCTCGGAATTCCAGAAGCCTGCATATTCTGGACTGTTCACCGGATGCCTGATTATCTACTATTTTGCCTCACTCTGCATGAAGTATTTCCCAAGATGGGTTGGAAACACCATTATACCTTGAAGATGTGACACTCACCTCTTTGCACTGCCGTCCTCAGTAAATCCTTTTGTCATGTGCCCAGGTAACCTTGAACAGCACCGATGTCTATTGTAAAGGTAATATGGAAGGAAAAGACAGATTTAAACAAGGGAACATTGTGTTTAAAATCCAACTAGAAGATGAAAAGATGAATGAATAGGGACACCCTTCTCCAGTAAGGAGGCAGAATCTTTCATTGTGTTGATGAGTACTGAGTTTTCATTTGCTTTGACACCCATGAGTCTCTCTGGCTGGCGATACAATAGAAGGAATAAATAACAACAAGGAAAATAACAGAGGCTATCATTTAGTGAGCATTATAACATGCTAGGCATGGTGTTCAGTGCTTTGTGTGCACTAACCCATCCAGTGATCTCTGCAACTCCAGCAAGTGTGTTCACAGAGCCCAGAGACCCACAGCTAGGGAATGATACAGCTGGACTTCAGACTCTAATCCTCTCTCCTCAAAGCCTGACACGCTCACGCGGTGTGCTCTGTCTTGAAAGGTAGACGCTGCTTCCCACAAGCTTCTAGGCCAGTTGGGGAAACAAAATTGCTAGAGACAGAGCTTTAAGGAGCAAGGTACACATTTAAGTGCCTAAGCTGTGTGAGAGGTGAGTCACAGAAGCACCCCAAGTAGACTGACAGAAAGCCCCCTCAGGTGTGGATAGAGCCATGCATGGACGTTCAGAAGTTACAGGGCTGATCCCGGGAAAGACGGGTATAGGAAGTAACATGGGGCCACAACGTTCAGAAGTCCAAAAATAAAGCCAAGGCAAACTTCTCCCGTGACATAAATCTGCCCTAGACAGACAAGGCAGAGGAAAAGAAAGGGCACATCCATTTTCAGACCTGCACAGGTGCCTCTGACTCAAAGGCAATAATCGTTCAAGGATAAGGGCAATGATGAATGAGTGGAGGACGACCTATGTCTCCAGACAACGTGGATGGTGCTGGGCACAATGATGGGTCTTCCCAAGATTGTACAGGGATGAGACAGGGGCAAGCTGACTGGTGGTACACTCTCCACCCCACTTACAGACATCAGTGGGGCTGGGGGCAGCGGAGCCTGAGCTCCGACGAGAGGCTTCCTGAAGCAGGTTAGGAGCAGAAGTGATTTGGCTTCTGTGCTCTGGATCCCAGAAGGGACCAGATATGATTCCAAAGGCTGCCCTGCCCTTTGCTCTCTGTGTTACTAATTGGTAGGAAAAGTGCGTGCTGGACTCTGCAAAAACTCTTTACACATATGAGAGGCTGAAGTGTGTGCTGGAGTGTCCTCACCAAGATGGGTTGAACGGGCTCATGTTAGGGATTGAACTACACACTTTTGAACAAGCAGGAAGCAGGGTCTTCACATCCCAGCTTTCCAGGTCTTCGTCTGCAGTGCTGGCACTCAAAGCCACAAACAGCGAACAGTAAATGAAAAGCAACTTAAATCTTACTGAAATCTCTTGAAAACACTGGAGGGGGAGTCCATTTGTGCTTCTCACCAATGTTTCTCAAAATCTCTTCATATATCACACCCATGGGAGCTTCCCCCAACATCTCTGAGCCCCCTTTTTTGCTATATACCCGTGAAGTCCTCATCTTTCCTCTTCTTCTGTTTAATTTTCCCTTTCGTGTAATATTCTGTGCCTTAAATGTCCTCCAAGCTCGTAGTCCCAGCTAGCCTAGCTCTCGATCACACCCATCTCACTGATACCAACAGTTAAGGCCCAGAAGCCAAGACTCCAACACAAAGGTGGGGCCAGAACTCTGAAATGCATTTCCAGGTTCTCCTGGATTTGGATCTGGGCCACTACTTAACACTACACTCATTTTCTTGCCAAATGAGATTAAAGAACTTTTCCCCCACTTTCTTGTTTTATGAGTGAAAATTGTTTTAGGCCTGGCCCAGATCCTTAAGGTATCTTGGCCTTGAAGCAAAGCTGTTTCTGCCTGCTGTACACCAGCTCAACAGTTCCTCAAGTCCAGTAGCTGAGCACCTCAGATTCATATGGAGAACTTATTTTGAAAAACACAGATTCCTGGGCCTCTATCCAGACCCGCTAAGTCAAAATGTAGGGGATAGAGTTCAGAAATCTGTTTTTAGCAGGTGCTCAGCATGTAATTCTGACAATGGTTATGTTTGGGAACCCCTTCTCACCTAATTATTAAAGGTCTGAGTTGAGTTCATTGGTATGCAAGCTTTGTGTTGATAACGTACACTCTGAGGAGACCCTACTGCTGACCTCTGATGGTGGGGGCTGTGGGCAGAGGCCACAGAAAATGTGTGGATCCAAGAGAGTGGGTAATGCACCAGGGTTGGAATCCATCCATTTTTATGGACTCTGCCCATATCAATATGGCCTCTCGTAAAATGTTAATGGCAATCTAACAGATTAGTAGTAAACATACTTAGATTTTGTTTATTGGCCTGACCCAAAAGGTGCTATCAGTTCTAACTAAATGTCTGTTTTTATGCTCCATCATTTCCAGGCATGAAAGTAACTCAAACAAATCCCAAGGCTTAAGGAAACTGGCCTCATTCCCTAGGACTCTGCGGCATTGGAAATGAAACTAAGCAGACTTTATTACATCTTACAATTCTGCAACCTTTTGTGAAGCATTTTATTACACTTGTGGAAGTCATTGGGGTTATATTTCAATCACAGTGACTGACAGGCTGACTTCAAAACAACAGCATCAACAGCACTTGCACACTTCCTTGGCTATGTACTCAGAATAGAACTTTTTCTAAATTGTCTCTTGGCCTGGATAGAAATAAAATGGTAGTTAAAACATTTAGCTTGTGTGTTGGCTAACTTAAACATTGATATTCTGGGAGCTTCTAAAGGCATAACTGAGGAAGTTGCTCTCTTAGAACTAGCGTGCTTTCTGTAAACCAAAGGTTTATTAAGGCTGAGATAAGATTTAGGGAGTTTCCATTCCGGTAGGTAAGATTATAGAACAATAATTGTACAACCTTTCTTTGGTTATATTCTCCTCCTCCCTCAGTGTAGAGAAGCAAAGCTGGAAGAGCTTCAAATGACAAAATTAGTTTCAGGAAACAAACAAACATGTAATGCGGTGATCAGATACCTTGGACTGGGCTGTTTGAGTGGTAGGAGGGTAAGGAAAGGGAACGGAAAAGCTCCGGATACTGGTTTAAGAAGCATGCCCCGGCCTGTCCTGGTCAATTCTTTAAGGCAAGATGACACAAGTGGGCTCTTTCTTTCCTCTGGCACATTAATAGATATGGGGAGTAAAGTCTACATAGAAAAATAAAACACACCTACAGCACTGTTACAAAGAGCCAAAACCTGTATTTTTCTTTTTTCATAAAAAGTCTCTTTGAGAATCTCTTCAGGCTTATGGGCTATTCCACGAACCCAACACCGTCACCAACCCATGGAAAGTTAGTTTCCTGTGATTGCTGTAACAAATTATCCTGCTGGGGAGCTAACAACAACAGAAGTTTCTTCTCTCACAGTGCTGGAGGCCAGAAATCCAAAATCTATCAGGGCCATGCTCCCTACAGAGACTCTGGGAAAGAATCCATCCCAGGCCACTCCCCTAGCTGTGGGTGGCGGCTGGCGCTCCTTGGCACTCCTTGGAATCATGCCAAACTCTGTCTCTTTTCACATTCTGCCTCTTCTTTCTGTGACTCTTTCCTTTGTCTGACTCTTATAAGAATTCTTGTCACTGGATTTAAAGCCCATTTGGATAATCTAGAATCATCTCCTCTAAATCTCAATATCTTTAACTTAATACAATGCAAAGTTCTCCTTTCCAAATAAGGTCACATTCACAGATTCCTGGGATTTGACATGGACATGTCTTTTTTGGGGGCAGGAGGCACCATTCAACCAACTGCTTAGGAAATTTGGTATTTGACTAGTTCGGATCTGGATAAGCCAGTAGACTGAGTATTACTCAATGGCATCGTGTTTAAAATTTTACTATATGTCTTTGCCAAAGCCCTGTTTGTCGGTAATCATTGATGCTGCCTTCCTGAGACTGCAAAACACTCTGGTTCCCAAGCCTGGTGTAGGAAGCTTCTCTCTTAGCTGAAGGTAAAAAGCACTGCAATCTGAACAGGATGTGCTCAGTGGATAAAATGCCAGTGAGGGAAGATTGCAAGTACTGGTAATCTTCCCTCTGCTTGAGGGTTGCTGATTTGTGGTCCAGATAAGAGCCCTAAAAATAGGAATTCTTCTCATATGCAGGAGGCCAAACACTGATCCCTGTCTCAGGTTTTAATAGCCAATATCACCAGAATGCCTGGCCCCTGCCTCCAGGGTTATTCCACATTTCACTCAGGAGTTTGAAGCAAAGAAGTAAATAAATACTTGGTCACATGGAACATTTAGTTGGGTCTTGCTGCAAGCCTACTTGCAGTTTTGTTTTCCATTTTGCATATGCAATTAAAACCCTGCAGGAGCTTCATTTCCACCTATCTGCCCATGAGTTTTCTCACTTCAGCCTCTTCCTAGAATTCTGGCATGGTTTGGAGGCTGTGGAGGGTGGAGGTGCAGAAAGCCAGCCTGAAGCTCTTTTTCCAGCTAACCTCTCAAGGCCACGGACATTATAACACAACAAGGACTATTTACAAAGAATTTTACTCCTCTTTTTAGTTCCTGTTTCAAGAACTAAACAAAGCCTAATGATGCCAATGTGGGAAAAACCAACTATTACTCTGTTTGCTAAAGTGGGTCTGGTCTACATGGGGAAAATATAAAAAGATATGGAGAACAGTGCTTAAGTCAGAACAATGTCCCTGGCAGTAGCTTTCTCCTTCTCTCTGATTTCTTCTTGGGCACAAATAGCCCCTAGGTTGTTTCTCTTTTTCTCAAGGGCTGGAGAATAGCTAATTTTATGGTAAGTAATGAATAACTGGATGTGTATATGGGCATCCGTTTCCATCATTACACGTCTGTTGTGCTAGTCAGACAAAAACATAATGGCAGCCGCTCCCTCCCTGTATGGACAACATTCTGAAGGAAGATGTGTTTTTGCACCCCCATGTACTCACGTTTCAAACTCTAGGCCCAGTACTTTCTTTGTTGTTATACCTTCAGTCAAACTCCAAATGGTGGAAATGAAATAATACTCCATTTTTGGCAAGGAGCTTGAAAGGCCCTTTTCCCATGATTGCCTTTACCATAGCTGACTCAAAGTTAGGGAGCAATACTTCTCAAACCCCACTCCCATTCTTTTAAATGGGGAGCAGGAGCTGTAGGTCTTATTGACCAGAAACCTCTCCCATCTGTCCTTCCCTGAACCTGTTACGGCAAGTGTCAGTGACCAGTCCCAGGGGAATAACCGAGTGGCACGCAGAGAGTTGGAGAATCAGAGAGTTTTATTGCCGGCGGCCCAGATTGAGCTCAAGCCTCCCAGAATCTGAGCACCTTTTCCGGGTTTTTGTCAGGTTTTATACCTTTTCTGGGGGGTTACTTTTAACAAATCACACACAGGTACAAATGATTAACCAATTAGCAAAAAGACTTAGGCTTATAACAAACATCATAATCATGACAGGCTTGCAGTTTTGTTCAGCTTTGCTCAACTGCTCTGTGGTTAGCTTGCAAGGCTGACAGGTGTCAGTGTCTACTTGTTGCTTTGTGGTTTTAAGCAGAA
>CAUYSK010117872.1:0-19455 GCA_963575035.1 Avahi laniger
CGAGCAAGCAGAGAGCAAGGCTTTTTCCCCATATCGTCGTTTTTAACCCATGCATTGCACGTCGCACCTTGCTGTCCCGCTGCCAGAGAGGCTGTGGCAGCAGATGCTCCGGGTGCCCCCTGCTGGCCAAATAGAACATCAACGGCCTAGCCGACCTTTTTTTTTTTTTTTTTCAAATTTGGGGTTGGTCCCCAGTAGGTCTGGGTTTAAAATGGGACATTGGTGTTTACAACCAACTGACCCCAATCAGTTACAGATTCCTTTGTTCCTTCTCCACTCCCACTGCTTCACTTGACCAGCCTTTAAAAAAATTAAATTAGGCCGGGCGCGGTGGCTCACGCCTGTAATCCTAGCATTCTGGGAGGCCGAGGTGGGCGGATCGTTCTGAGCTCAGGAGTTCGAGACCAGCCTGAACAAGAACGAGAACCCATCTCTACCAAAAATAGAAAGAAATTAATTGGACAGCTAAAAATATATATAGAAAAAATTAGCCAGGCATGGTGGCTCATGCCTGTAGTCCCAGCTACTCGGGAAGCTGAGGCAGTAGGATCGCTTAAGCCCAGGAGTTTGAGGTTGCTGTGAGCTAGGCTGACGCCACGGCACTCACCCCCAGGCAAGAGAGTGAGACTCTGTCTCAGAGAAAAAAAAAAAAATTAAATTAAAAAATAAAATGGGACAATTCTGCACATTAGACAATTCTGCACATTAGAGGGGAAAGGAAATGCTTCATGAAACACTGTTATACTCATGCTCAATTGAGACTATGGCAACCAGGATTCTGTTCACAAGATCCTGAAAGGATGCAGCTGAGAGAGTGTGGACCAGAAACAGATGTCTTGCATAGACATCACCTGGGGGTCTTGTTAAATGTAGATTCTAATTAGCTAGGTCTAGAGTAGGGCCTGGGATTCTGCATTTCTAACAAGCTCCCAGGTGATGCTGATGGTCCAGAGCCAACACTTGAAGTAGCAAGATTCCAGATAGACGTGCATGGACTTCAAGGGTCAGACAAAATGGTCTGAACCTCAATTTGCCACTTGCTATGTGATCTCAGACAAAGGGATGAAACATCTGGAACCTTGAATTCCTCCTGTGTAAATTGGGCACGACTCAAATTTCCCCAGTGCACTTTTGTGTGGATTGTAGAGCTACCGTATGTAAGTACTTCATGTGATGTCTGGCACATAGTGGATGCTGGTAAATGGTGACGTTACCATCATGTGGATTTTTCCCAATAGGTTCATGTCTTCATCAGCACACTGCTCATAGATACTGGTAAAGGGCTTTGATATACACAAGCATGTAAATCACCGCATCTCAAACTTATGTGTGTCATAGTTTCGTTTATTAGCCCCTCGCCGCCAAGGTTAGACCCACCTGTATCTGCAAACCCTTAGGCTTACTGGCCAGCTTAGAGCAGAATGCCTAACAGTGGTCTCAGTAGACCCTGATGAATGCGCATCTTCTCTCACATCCAGACTGGAAAGACACAAAAGAAGTAAGATTGATGCCTCATCGCCACACTGGAGGTGAGCCTATATTTCACATGTGCTCTGGGCAGACACTGGAACGTGACCTGCACATAAAATGGTCTGGGAGCACAGAGGAAGGAACTCGATGCTGTGGAGCTGGGAAGTCGGGTTCACATACCAGCACGACTATTCTGTAACAGAACAACTTCAGCAAGCCTTGTGAGCCAGTCGAGCTTCGGTGTCCTCATCTATAAAATGAGATGACAATAATAATATTTCCAAATTAGACACAAAATGGGAAGTGCTTTGAAAATGATCATCCTCCTTGCCTTGGCTCCTCTTGTGGGAGAGAGCTTGGAATTCTTCCACTGGGCCCCCTTCTCCACTTTTAGCTCTGGACCCATGGATCTAGGAAGTTGGAGGCACGTGTTGCAGAAATGTCCATTTGTAAATAAAATAGACTGCAATTTATTTTACAGTCAACAAGTTCAGGTCACTAAGTATCAAAGGCCCACTCCCCAACTGGGTTACATTTTGAAGCAAAGAGTGACTGAAACAACTCAAGTCCCATCTCGGTAGCACAGCACACAAGATCCTTCTGCACTGGCTCCTGGCCCTCTCCAGCTCGTTCTTGACGCCCTCCCTAATAATGCCAAGCTCCCCAGACCCCCGGGCCCTTTCACACCTCCGTTCAAAGCTGTCCCTTGCCCTCTCCCTCAATCCTCCCCAAACTTCTGACTCAAGGACCAGGCAGGCTCTTGATCGCAAAAGCAGGACACTCACGGGATTACCAGGAAGGCTGAAGAAGGCAGCTGAATGGGCAGACTGAGGGTAAGCACGGTCGGAGCCACAGCTAAGACTGCAGCACAGAGCAATCCAGGGACAGGCATCTGCTGCCACCACCAAGCATCTGAAGCACCGCCACTGCCACCAGCCCTGCAAGTTGAGCCTGCCCCACACTGCCGCCATCACCGCTATCATGGTGGCGCCAATCCTTCCCTAACACACACACACACCCCACACAAACACACTAAACACAGAGTCTTTGAAGTGTGCTCCCAGCACCCCTTAAACTTAGTCATACGGTTTTGCATTTTTCTGACTAGGCTTCTGTGCTGCCTTAGGCAGACGTCCCAAAAGCTAACCTTGAGAGGAGGAATCCCATGCAAGTGGTTTGTGAACGGTCTCCCCAGGGAGCGGCGCGGAGTGGGGGGCGGGGAGGACCGGGAGGGGTGGAGCCAAGCCAGCCAGTGAGCTCGGGCAAAAGGGAAGCAGAGGGTGGCTGCAGGCTGACCTCCACCCCCACCCCAGGGAACTCAGGAGTACACACTACACTTCAGAATTGTCCCACCCCAAGGCAAAGGGCTGGGCTTCCATACCCCACACCTGACAGGCCTTGGTCCACAGCAGTGGGGTTGGAGAACAGTGGAAACATAAACTCTGGGACACCTCCTTGAAGTGGCCCCGGTTGCCCTAGAACAGTGTGACGGAGGGCAGCAAACGTGAGCTATTGAAAGCGCGATGTCAACAGCAGTGATGGCTCAGCGGGCTCCTGGGGATGGACAGAGCGATGGCGCTGTCTACTGCAGGGACCCCACCAGACCCGCCAGCGCTGCCTGTGTCTGACTCGTCCGTGGTCCCGGCACCCAGCGCAGTCCAGGAGCTTAGCAGGCATCCAGGACACGTCCCGAAGGGAGTAAAAGCTGGCTAGGCGGGGCGCATGTTTTCCAGGTGCGACACGAGGCAACAGGGACAAGCGCAGACCCAGACGGAGGCGAGCAGGCAAGCGCAGGGCATTGCAGCCCGGATTTACATTCCCTGTTGCCTTGCAAGTGCCCGAGCGCCCGAGATCAGAGGGCCCCTGTCCTAGAAAGGCTCCAGTGGCGTCTCCTGTCCCTGCTGAATGAGCGCTGGTCTCCAGGGCGAGGAGCAAGCTCTGCAGTCCGCGGACGCCGCAGGGCTGCAGCCGCCCATCCCTCTGGGGAGAGGACAGAAGCTGGAGCTAATGGGAGAGGCTTTCAGCAGTCACATAAAATAACCAAAGGACACAGGCGGATGGCTAGGGCGGCCGCCCTGCGCCTGCGGGCAAATGGAAGGCCGCCCGGACAGGCTGACAGACGGATGTGCTTCCCCAGGAGAGCTCCGCAGGAATCCAATCCCCCTCCCTCGTTTTAGAGCGAAGAAGCAGAGGGGCCAGATTTGGCAAAGGCCTGTTTGGGGATGCTAAAATGATCCAGGTCCTTTTAGTCTGAGGCACAGATGGGAGCCCCAGGAGCATGGCAGGCCACCAAGAGAGGGGACCACGAGCAAGGCCCTTTAAGGTCACCATGACCGGGCGCGTCATATGCAGGTCAACGCTTCACACCAGCGCTGGCCGCAGGGTTTCAGGGCTGTGCGACGGTTGACGGTGTGGGTCAGTTGGCCGGGCCGCAGTGCTCAGACATGTGGTCAAACATTATTCTGGATGTTTCTGTGGGGGTGTTTTGGATGAGATTAACATCCAAATTGGCAGACTTTGGGTAAAACAGAACAGCCTTTCCAATATGAGGGGGCCTCATCCAATCCTCTGGAGCCTGGATGGGACAAAGGACTGACCTCCCCCGAGCGAGAGGGAACCCTGCAGCAACCTCGGACATGGACTGCAACATCAGCGTCTCCCCGATGCCACCGGCATGTCCCCCAACCCCCCCACCGCCCACCCTGGCACTGCGGATGACCGGCAAGCGTCCTGTTCACCCTGGGCTCTGGCTGCCTCTCAGGAACACTAATGCCGGCAGGGCCATGTCCCTGGAACGAGGCCTCTCATCCCTCAGCTTGTCCTCTCTCCAGAGGCCCTTGTTACTCTGGAAGCATTAGCGCATCGTGGTTTGCACGGTGTAGCGACGGCGCAGAGAACACTCAGGCTGAGGGCTCGGAACCCCAAAGGCTTAAGGAGTACAGGCCCGGTGAGGAGACGGCACAAAGGTCTGAATGTTTCCCGGCCCCTGCCCGGCAATCGAGCCAGGGGCTTTCCAGAGGGCCCTGGTTCTCCAGAGCTGACACAGCCCACAGTCACAGTGGGAGGGGGGCCGTGCTGCAAGCAGCGTGGGGCAGGGGCGGGGGGGAGTAGGCACGACTCCAGGGGGTCCCCAGAGAAGAGGGAATGGAAAACAGCCTCCACGGGAAACACCAGAGCCAAGGGAGACACTGCAAGCCACGGTCTACATCAAGGATGTGAGGGATTCCGGACAATTCCCTCGGGACCCTGAGCAGTCAGCAAGGGAAAGGCAGGGACCCAGGGAAGGGGCTGGGCTGGGGCAAGAGGAGGGGTCTCCTCAGGTGCTCCACTGGGCCTGTTATGGCACACAAACACAGACATACACACACAGACATACAGATGCACAAACACAGACACAGAGACACACACAGATACACACAGAGATAGACAGACACACACACAAACATACAGATGCACGAACACAGACATATGGACACACACAGAACACACAGACATACAGATGTACAAACACAGACACAGACACACAGATACACAGACACACACACACACAGATACACAGACACACAAACACAGACACACACACACATAGACATACAGACACACAGACACACAAACACAGACACATAGACACACAAAGCACAGAGATATGACACAGACACACAAACACAGACACACACACACGCAGACAGATGTACATACACTCTTTTAGTTTTTGCCCCTGAGACCCTTCCCCGTTAGGAATTGCAGACATGAAGCACCCATTAGGGGTATTTTCACAAGGAAACTAGAGAATCCATATATCAAATTCTTGCCTTTTTCATAAAATTTTTCAAACCTGTTTGTACCATAGAAAATTTCAAACATATACACGCAAGTATAAATAAGGTATGCAGTATAATGAACCACCAAATACCCACCTCTCAGCTTCACAATTACCAGTGTAGTTTGGCTTTAAGTTCACAGGCTGCAGTCCAAGTATAAGAGTACTATTTGCAAGACCACAAATTAGACCAAACCAGTTCAACCTTGCCCCATGTGACCCTTGAACTAGATAGAGACCCTCCAAGCTGGCAAGGGGGAAAGAATTGGACAGGAGAACAAGATAGTCATGTTCCATTGAGCAGCCCTGAAAGGAGCCCACATCCTGGATCCCTGCAGGCTGAGCCCTGAGGGAGGTATGGCACACCCAGCTTGGTTGGGGGTCTGAGCAGACAGCAAGCCTTCTCACGTCCCCCACGTCACAAGGCTCAAAAAAGCAGAATAGGGAAGCCCCACGAAGTACCCAGGAAGATGGACCCAAGGCAGATCACAATGGGACCCAAAGTCTATATGTGCTCCCAGCAGCAGAGCCCTGTTCTCCCGAGGCAGCCCCCACACATCTGGACGAGAGAGCCCAGAAAGCAGACAAGCCCTTTCCTGCATGGCTTTGCGTGAGAGCAGATCTGGAGCTCTTTGAAGCTAGGGCAAGACTGTCGGTGGCACAGTGTGAATCCTATAGCTGAGAACTAGGCAGGAGCCTCTGCCAGGGTCCATCAGGAAAAGGATAGACCCCAAAGATCTGTGGATGTGGAGTAGGATGGAACGTCTTCTAAAAGGTAGGCACCAGCCTCGCCACCTGCCAGAGTAAGTCACGAATACCCCAATGCTGTGAACCCACCCTAGGAAGAGGAGAGTGCAAAGTGACTGATTTTAACTAAAATATGACCAAATTTTAGTCTCAGCAGAATGGGACCTTGATGTAAAGTGGGTTCAATTACAAAAAAAAAAGTTAAAGTTGCATTTCTTGCACAGCTTCCTTAGTTATGAAGATTAAATATCGTCATCCCCATGAAGACAACATTTCACACTGTCCTGTGCCCCATAGAAGGGGACACCTAACCTCAGAAACAGAGTCCCCATTTCCTTAAAATATACTGATGCAGAGGCCCCATCCCAGGTCAACGGTGTCAGCATCTCTAGAGTTGGAACATGGTTGTTTGTTTGGATTATTCCAATGTGAGTACAATTGGAAACTGCTTTAGATCTTCCTGTTCATCCCCAGCATCTAATCCTGCAATGCAGAGACATAAAGAAGACAACTGAAGGTCTTTCACTTCTTTGCTGGTTTGTTTTCTGTCCATCCGTTTTCACAAAATTTCAATGCAGCCATATCAGACTTAGCCAGAAGTCCCCACCACAGTTAAATTTTCTCTCTCCCTTCTAATTTGCCAGAAATCACCCTAGTAGTTTCATCTAAGGTCCTGATTAGCCAGTGAGGCAATGGCTGTCCCCTAGTTCTGTAGAAACCATAAAGCAACCACATGGAGCAACTGGACAGAGCTGCCTGGGGGGTGGGACCCAAGGTCTTACATGTTTTCCCAGCAGCAGAGCCCCGGCCTGCAGCCTAAAAAGACTCACACAGAAGCCCTGAACCACAGGTTCAGACGGAGAACCTCTAGGGAGGCCAAGACGAGAGCATTCAGTGTGCTGACTTCCACGGCATCCTGTCTAATGAATTCTATTGTGACTTTGGAGACACCCAAAAGGAAAGAATCTACTCCATGGGGAGGGTGGAGAAAGGTGGAAGAAGTGGAATCAACCTTTAATTAGAGACTGTTTGAAGGTCACATCCAGGACAGAAGTGCAGCTAGAGTGAGTTCATTGCTAAAAGTAAAACCAACGGGGATGCTAGGAACTTGATCCTAAGCAGCACACCAAGGAAGTGTCAGAAAGGATACAGCAGCCACCGTCCCAGGGCCCAGGAGCCACTGCCATGTGATCTGTGTCCTCGGGTGTGGACGGAAGGGTGAGGGTCACCTCATCATGTAGCACTGAGACACCACTGCCAAGTTTAAATGCCAGAGGTTTGGTACTGAGCTACGGCTTCTACCTTCCAATCAGGGAAAAAGAGGCACCTAACGGCCACTGTCAGGGGACCTGGCAAGCTGACCCGGTGCATGAGGTAGGAGAATGCGCAGAGACACTATCCGAGTGTCTGGGAGGACTCAGGGTTGGCAGGACAAGCTAGAACACTGATATTACGATATAATAATAAACACATATTTAGTTTCTGTGCCTGGTTCCCGAGACAGTGCTCCTAAGCCCTTCTGCACAGAGATGTTAAGAGAATCTTTTGTTCTAATATTTGTTCTCTGGCCGGGGTTCCTCACACAGAGTTCCTCAGACCTTTGTAAATTCCTGTGTGACAGGAGCATCTTTTGCTCTAATGGGGCAACTCTTGACGGGCCCCTTGACAGCCTCAGGATGGGGGCTGGTTGTCAGCAGAACCAACCATGTGATTGAAGGGTTAGAACTCCCAGGCCCGCCCCCTAACTCTGGGGAGAGGAGAGGGACTGAAGGTTGAGTTGATCGTCAATGGCCAATGATGTAATCAATCACCCCTACTTAACGATGCCTTCATAAAAATCCAAAAGGAGCTTTGAGAGCTTCCAGATTGCCAAACACACGGAGGTGCCTAGAGGGTGGCACCCCCAGAGAGGGCATGGATGCCCTGCACCCCTCCCACACACCTTGCCCTATGCATCTCCTCCATCCGGCTGTTCATAATATACCTTATAATAAACAGGAAAATGGAAGTAAGTGTTTCCCTGAGCTCTGGGAGCTGTCCTAGAAAATTAATCAAACCCAAGGAGGTGGTCACAGGAACTCTGATTTGTAGCTGGTGGGTCAGAAATACAGGTGACGACCTGGGGCTTGTAACTGTATCTGCAGTGGGGGCAGTCTTGTGGGGTGCAGACTTTAACCTGTGGGGGTCTAGATCTCATTCCAGCTAGACAGTGTCAGAATGAACTTGCAGGATATCCAGCTGGTATCCGCTGGACAATTGGTTGTTGGTAGGGAGAAATCCACACATATTTTGGTGACTAGAGGTGAAGTGTTCAGTGTCATATGTTACATGTGCCAGTAGGAAAAACTTTCTTTTTCCCTATGTCTCCTACAGAAACACCACAGGACTAGTTTTCCCCTCCAGGTGTCTTCCTTGTCCCTCTCCGCCTTGGAGGGCTGACCTGCAGAGATTACGCCAAGAGTTCCCAACCCTCTGGCTTTAGGCTGGTTCCGCCAGTGGGGAGCCCAGCAGAGATTAGAAGGAAGGAAGAGGGCGAGGCTGGGGTATTTATTCACTGCCTGGCTGCCCCCTTGCAAGGTTGCCTTGGGCCACCTCTGTCCCTGGGCAGAGTCCTTCCCCGCCCTTCCAAAATGGCCAACTCTATGTGCCTCTTTCTTCTCTTCCTGCGCTGCTCTCTCCTTCGTTGTTATGGGCTAGCGGGGAAAGGCGAGGATGCTACTAAGCCCAGGTCACTGCGTTTCCCACGGTGGCTTCCCTGTGCCCCCAGCTTTGTAAATGAACCCTCTTCACATGACCCTTTTCTGGGGCTCCCTCCTCTTCCCTCAAGGGAACTGACTGATACAGATGCCAACAGCCCCTGGGTCTTCTCTTCCCAGCCATTCTCAGGTGTCTGAGGAAGAAGACAAATCGCCATTCAATGAGACAGAAGAATGAGTCCATCTAAGGAAGTAAGAAACAGACACAGGAGAAAAAGTTTAAGAGTCTATGAAATGTGTCTTGAACTTTTTCTCCTTTTTGAGTCGCCATTATACTTTTGAGTAGAATTGGTTAAAAATTAGTGTTCAGGGGCTTTTAAACTTGTTTGGAGAAATGGTGCCTCCTTTAAACCAGTAATTGAATTGCTTAATTGAGAACATAAATCTCTATTGTGAATACTGACATTTTTTCTTTAATGGCTGTGTGTGCTACAGCTACCAGCCTGGGCTGTACTGTTTCTATATGTGTCAGGTAAATGCTTTTAATACACAGTAGTCCTCCCTTGGTATATATACTAAGTAATAAAGGTTAAGTTGTTCCTTAAATGATTTTACATTTCTGTTTCAGCTAAGAGTTAGTGCCTGCTCATAAGGTTAAGAATGTTTCTAATGCAGAGTGTCATTAATTAGTTTCCGATGGCCCATTTGTTCTGGGATTCCATGCCTGTTGAACAAATTGCTAAGCTGTTAATGGAAAACGATATTTTGTTAGGCAGACTAGGGAGGTGTCTGATTTGTTCCCAAAATAATGTGCTCGAGTCAGACTCTGGGCTACTAGAACAGAATTTTTTTATGAATTTAGTTATATATTGGAATACAGATTTTTTTATATCCGTGTAATATTTTGTCATTCTGTTTGTTTTGTTTGCCATTTGTTTCCTTGCTTTTCATAACTAGAAGTAGGGGAGGAGGCTTAATCATCCAAAGAATTTTCCGTGATTCTGTTCAACAATCAGCTACTGGTAGAAGTGCGAGGCTGGAGGTATACACATGCCCCGCGTAAGGGGTTGGGTTCTCCCCCTTTTCAACTGCACAGCAGCTGCCCAGGGAAAAATGAATTGTTAACAACAGGATGAAAAGCAATCATCGCAGCCAATCAGAATAAGCCAAATATAAAAACTCATGAAAATGTAAGAATAAGAGGGAAATTGACGAGAAGCATGCCAACATAAGGACATAAAAGCTAGTTAGCGGTATACAACATTGATTAAAGAAGACAGGAAAAGATATATGAGGAGCAAACCAAGTTATGTAAAGTCTAGGCTGAATTTTTGGTCAAAACTCAAGTTATTGGTACAAATTGCTATGGTCCCATAGGTGGCAGGAGTGTCCACGACCTTTGGCTCGTGGCTGAGAATCTGCACAGAATGTGTTCCTTCTGAAGAATTTGGTTGTGCAAATGTTTAGTGTGTGTGATGGGGAGGGGTAGAGGATGATATGCTAATGGGCCCATTTCAGACCTATGTTCATGCACACACACACACACACACACAGAGCCCACATCTTATTCTCCATGATCCCGGAGAATCATATGTAAAGCTCTTTGCCCTTGACCATATACATACACACACACACGCACACGCACACTTCCATGCCTCCAGATCTTTGCTTATGCCAATTGTTTCCTCTTCCTGGAAGCCTCTTCCATTCTTCTGCCATTTACATTCAGATTGATATTGATGACCCCCACAGAATCTCTCTTCCTCCCATACTCTGCTGCCCCCTCCTACCTGGCGTGGGGAAGCAGGAGGGGTGTCCACGCAAGGCAGAGGCCTCGTGGCAAACGAGCCAAGGGTCCACCATGAACAAGCTCTGCTCTCTGCTCCCCTCCTCATTCTACAGAGAATGGGTGTTCCCTCAGCCTCCTCCTCTCGGCTTCCCTCTAGGGATCCCTCCGGTCGCTGGACCTCTGACACTGGGTGCCTCCAGGGTAAGAAAGTTCCCGCCAGAAGAGCAACTGGCACAGACATTTCTGGGTCTGTCTCTGGCTGTACCACCTCACTGTCCTCCACGTAACAGTCTCTAGTGGATGAGCTTATAAGCCCAGCAAGTGCACGAGCTCATCCTCTGAGATGAGGATATAAATGGGCCCAAGACACTACTCACAGGAGGGACTATCACAGCTGCTACTCAGCACGGTCAGTGGAAAGAAGACATTGAATCTCACTGAGTGTCTATCACGGGCACCACGCTTCACAGATAACATCTTTGTAAAGCCCATCAGCTAAAGTCTACCAGGAATGCACATGTAGCCCAAGTTAGGGTTATTAGCTCATTGCAGCTAGGGAGAATGTACACCAGAGTAATCATGGAACATCAAAAGGCAAAAGTTAGGAAAAGGTACTCACTGAGATCGTGGAGCTGGAGTTAAATGTCCTTGGCAGGGATTGGTAAGAATCAGGAAACAAGGGAGTTGCTGGAACAGTCAATGATTTTATCTTTAGAACGAAAGTCATGGGAGAGATAGGAACACTCATGCACTGCTGGTGGGACTGCAAACTAGTGCAACCTCTGTGGAAAGCAATATGGACATACCTTAAAGAGATATAAGTAGATCTACCATTTGATCCAGCAATCCCATTACAGGGCATCTACTCAAAAGAACAAACAACATTCTATTAAAAAGACATCTACACTCGAATGTTTATAGTGGCACAATTCACAATTGCAAGGATGTGGAAACAACCCAAGTGCCCATCAATACATAAGTGGATTAATAAAATGTGGTATATGTATACCATGGAGTACTATTCAGCTATAAGAAACAACAATGATACAGCACCTCTCGTATTTTCCTGGATAGAGCTGGAACCCATTCTACTAAGTGAAGTATCCCAAGAATGGAAAAATAAGCACCACATGTACTCACCAGCAAATTGGTTTCACCGATCAACACCTAAGTGCACATATAAGAATAAGATTTATTGGGCGTTGGGCAGATGGGAGGGGGAAGGAAGGTATGGGTACATACAAACATAATGAGTGTGATGTGCACCATCTGGGGGATGGACACGCTTGAAGCTCAGACTTAGGGCAGGGGGCAAGGGCAATGTAACCTAAACATTTGTACCCCCACAATATGCAGAAATATAAAAAAAAAAAGAACAAAAGTCATGAGATGTATGCCTATGTTCAGAACTGCATTATTCACAATAGCCAAAAGGCAGAAGCAATCCAAGTGTGTATCGACAGACAAATGGATAAATAAAATGTGGTACACATATACGATGGAATAGTATTCAGCCTTAAAAAGGAAGGAAATTCTGACACATGCCACAACGTGGATGAACCTTAAAGACATTATGCAAAGTGAAATAAGCCAGTCACGAAGAGACAAATACTGTATGATTCACATTTGTGAGGTGCCTAGAGTAGTCACAGTCAGAGACAGAAAAGTAGAATGGCGGTTGCCAAGGCGGTTCCCTCCGCTGAGGGAAGCGGAGGAATGAGGAGTTATTGTTTAATGGGTACAGAGTTTCAATTTTGCAAGATGAAAAGAGTTCTGCAGATGGGCGGTGGCGATGGTTGCACAATAATGTGAATGTGCTTAATGCCAATGAACTGTACACTTAAAATAGTAAATGTTATGTACATTTTATTACAATTTTTTTTAAAAATCGTGGAATTACTGTTCGATCAGTTCATCTGCTGTCCTATCTACAACATATGGGTTTGCATTCGCTGGCTAAAAGAGTTTGAGTTTAGACGGTGTCTCTGGCATGCTGTGGCTTGGCTCCGTTTCTCTCTTTTGCGAGTCACAAAACAGATTTGCAAGATGTGATTTCTGTTGCAATCCTCAGTGCCTCCATCTCAGACTGAGTTCCTACTTTCTCAGTCTCATTGGTTTGTTTGCTTGTTTGTTTATTCCTCTTAACAAATAAAAGTAGGAATAGAATAGAGATTCCAACCCAAAGCAGCCAGAATACTCAGCCTGGGCGTTTCTATCATGGGGATTCCCTAAAGGTTAAAGCAAGCCTTTGAGATATGCACGATCCACTTGTACCTAATAATAAATACAATTCCACAACCTCAACTGTTCCAGGCACCCTATGATACACAGACAAATACGGCATTGCCTGATTTCCAAACCTCCCAGATCGAAGGGCAAAACATATACATACACAGTTGTGTGTAGGAAGTAAGAATAAATTCTAGGAAATGAAGATACTATGCCCATGTAAAGTATCTACATAATTGTGATACTGTTTGCTTACATTTGTTTCGAATCCCTTCACAAGGAAAAGAATCTAGAATACTAGAGATAAGATTCAAAATTAAAATGGAACACTACTAGAAAATTTAATGCGTTCACTTAGATTTCTTTGAAGTATAAAGGATGATATTAGAATCTCCTTTAAGAGTAGATTTAGACAAAGCAGAGAAAGAAGCAAAATAAATTCCTAACACGTGCACCATAATTTAAAGCAGGAACCAGCAAACTTTTTCTATTAAGGGCCAAATAGTAAATGCTTTAGGTCTTATGGGCCATACACAGCCAAAGACAATGTGTAAACAAATGAGTGTGGCTGTATTCCAATAAAACTTTATTATGAACACCAAAATTTGAATTACATGTAATTTTTACAGATCATAAAATATTATTCTTTTTTTTAATTTTTTCCAACCATTTAAAAACATAAAAACCATTCTTATCTCTCAGCCCGTGGAAACACAGGGAGCAGGCCGAATTTGTCGTGCAGCTATAATTTTCTGATCCCTGTTTTAAAGGTTGGTTGCTCCAAGGGCGGCCCAGCATCCAGGAGCTTGTCAGAAACACACAACCTCAAACCCAACCCCCGATCCTCTGAAGGAGAATCTGCATTTTTAACAATCACCGCGTGCTTGTTTACACTGGTTTAAGGTCCATGCAGACCGTGAAGCCAGACCAATCTCCTTGCTTCAACTTCCCGAAGAAGTGACCCCAGGAAAGTTCTAAATCTTTCTGTGCCTCAGTTTCCCGAAGTGCAAGGTGGAGATGAAAGCATTGTCTCCCTCTAGCATGGTCGTGAGAATTCACACACACATACACACAGGGTTTACAACAATGCTTATCATTGCTATTAGAATAGCTTGAGTTATTTTCAGAGCCACCCTCTGGAATGGGCAAAGCTTACCCACTTCCCAGAAGAAACTGTAGCCCAAACAAAGGAGGAACTATCTAGGATCACAATTTAGTCCCGAGGATAATGAAAGGCTCAAGGGTACACAAGGACAAACTCCCCAGGCTCCCAGGTCTCCCAGCCCCGGTTTCTCTCCCTTCCAAGGTCCACTCTCCTTAGCCTCTCTCAGCTCATGCCCCTTAGATGTTTCCTAAGATTATCTCTGCCACCCAGGATCTCCTTGAATCTGTTCCCCAAGTTGCCCTTTCATTCCTTGAAATTTATCTTCCATTAAGTTGCATAGTGTTTTTTACAACTTCTCTTTCTAGTTATAGATTGTAAATTTTTCCTCTGCTGAGTCTTGTAGTCGAGTGACTGTTTTTCATTATATTTGTAGGGCTCAGGGAAAAAAAAAAAGGCAATTCCTTTATTTGAGAATCCTGACATTTATTAGCATAATAAAACTCTCAAGATGAAATTGGAGTTTTCCAGACAGTAATTTCATTTGCAGGACAACTTACAAAGGATTTATTTTAAAGCCAGGTAAAACCTAAAATATATGAGACATGCAGAAAGTGCAGGCCCCAAATAAAATGAAAGAAATGTGTTGGGGTTGGAAAACTCAGTTGTTGTCTTTCACATATTAATTAGGGGTGACACGAACAGCAACCCAGGGAGTCAGGGTCTCAACCCATCTTGGTTTGTTTTCAAAGCTGCTGCTAGTTCTTGGAACAGAAGTTTCTTCAACACCTTGAAAATCATCACATCATGTCCCCCGACACATCACTGTTAAGCATGAAATTGTTCTTGCTGTTATTGTGGTGGCTTCTAGCAACACCTTTCATTTGGACAGAGCTTTCATATTTACCATTTACCTGGCCTGTCAAAAAACCCCGGGACGGCCATACAGAAAATTCTCTTCTCAGTTACATGGAGGTTTACTGGAGTTAAATGACTTGAACGAAGTCATATAATTGGGGCTGGGCTCACACCTGTAATCCTAACACTCTGGGAGGCCGAGGCAGGAGGATTGCTTGAGCTCAGGAGTTCAAGACCCCATCTCTACTAAAAATAGAAAGAAATTAGCCAAACAACTAAAAATAGAAAAAATTAGCTGGGCAGGGTGGTGCATGCCTGTAGTCCCAGCTACACAGGAGGCTGAGGCAGGAGGATCGCTTGAGCCCAGGAGTTTGAGGTTGCCGTGAGCTAGGCTGACACCACGGCACTCTAGCCCAGGCAAGACAGTGAGATTCTGTCTTGCAAAAAAAAAAAAAAAAAGCCATGTAACTGGTAAGTAGCAGAATCAAAACTTGGTTCCTCTGAGTCCTAATAGACATAAGGTAATTTTAATAATAATCGGTTACAGTTTTAAGGCACTTTAGAGTTCAAAAAGTAGGTCCCCTCCATCACTTCATTTTATGCATTCAGTGAGACAGGCAGACAGGAGGCAGGCGACGGAGCTGGGTTACAAAATTGTTACTACCGAACACATTTGTATGGTGAGTCCTTATCTCGGGCTCCCCTGCGGCAGAAGCTTATGTGCTGCTATTTCACCCAGGAGCCCAATCCCAGAGGAGCAGGAGAGACAGGGGGTGAGGCAGAGAAGTAGGAAGAACAAATAGGGGTCACACTGACCGGGGCACTGCTTGGTTTCATCATGACTCATCATCGCTGGATCTTGCAAGACTGTCTCCTAAGAGACCATGTGAAGAACTGCCTCACAGAACAGTCCCCCAGGAGGAAGAAGGGAGAGGAATTCATCTACCAGCCTCTCACTCCCACTGATCTGAGGTTTATTACTGCATGGGGCATTAACTTCCCAGCCCTCTCTCTTATGCCTCTGTAGCAACAGGAAATGAGGCATGTGGCAAGGTAGCACTGGCTTATGCTCACATGAGGCTGATCGACACAGGGAGCAGAGCAGAGCCCCTGCACAATGAGTGACAGCGGTGGTAGCTGGTGGGAAACACACAGCCAAGAATGCAAGGAACGAGCAGAGCACAGGAGATGTTTGATACACCTACCAAGTAAAGCAAACCAGTTCCCTGACATCCCCAGAGCCCGTTCATCCTTTTCCTCTCACCAAACATAATGCTGCAAGCATTAGAATGCTAGTAAGTACCAGGGTGGGGATTTGAACCCCAATCTTCTTGACCATAGACACTATAATCTTCCCATCATAACATGCTGCCTCCATTTATATGACCATGAATGTAGACCATGAGAATGCACAAATAGATGCCATCCCGGAGAGTTACTGAGGAGTTACTGGGAGAGTCTTTCTGCTAATGTGAGTAACGTGCTCAGTTTAAGTAGACAGCAGAATCAAAATCAAAAGGAAAATGAGAACAGAGTTAATCATTTGAGTAACCTGCATACAGCGGGACCATCCTAGAGAGCAGAGGCCTCATGTCTGAAAACCATTCTTGGATTTATAATTCACCCCAGGTACATCTGTAGGAATACATGGAACCACTGCTTCAATATGGCAAAACCATGGCCAAAATATGATTCAAAGACAGTGGAGGGTGGCAGAAGAAGAGGTTAAATACAAAAGGCAGGACAGTATCAATCACCTGGCCTGGAAGCTGGGGCTCAGGAACCTGAGGTAAATCCAATGATAATATCTATGAGGCCAATAATGAATATTATGAAAGATACAGCATCTATGTCCACCATAGAAATCCTTTACAATCTCACTTCTATTATTTCTATGATTTTATAAAGAGTGATGAGTAGGAAATACCTTACTAGAAACTGATTTGGTGTTGGAAAACTTTTAGAAGAAGTACATTCATTCAACAAACATTTATTGAATGTCTACCAATGTTTAACCATGTTAAATTCAGCGTTCGGCACTAGAATTATTTTGGATTATTAAAACATGATCCATGCACTCTAGGAGCTCAGTTTAAGGTAGCCGTGGCAAGTAGGCTTTATCTTTCGAGGTCATAGCTAAACTGTTCATGAAAGAGTTGCATCAGCTATCAGCAATTTCTGTACTGAGCACTGGGATGAGACCAGCAGCACATGTGCCAAATACTTCCTATCACTTGAGACATACTTAGTCTACTTGTTTGAGCAGCGATGGATCTTCCAGAAGTCCACAGGATTTGAGCTGGGAAGTTCTTAAGCTGAGTTCAAAAAGAGAGTTCCCAAAGGAATCCAACTGATCAGGAGAAAAAGAAATCATTCAAACAACAGGTGGTAATCTGGCGGGCTGTCCCTCTGTCCACAGGGTTCCTGCAGCAACTCTCCCCCTGAAACAGTGATAATTTCCTCCTAAAAGGGAACAAAAGGAAAATTCACTTATAATCAAGAAAGAGAAATAATCGTCTACCAGAGAGAGACTGGTTTAAGACAGAAAGACAAAGAGCATGCATAAACCTCTGCTTCACTCAAATTTCTAGAAAGGACAGGACAAAATATGCCTTTAAAAAGAAATAAATCCATAAAATTACTGGAAAATAAGAAGACATGCCATCAACAAAGTGAAAAAGGTTAAAGAATCCTTAAAAAACAAAAGTCGTGCAGGATGGGATTGTCAGAGCAATCAGTGAGGGGACAGGGGCTAGTGTGAGCTGGGGACAGGTTGGGGAACTCTAGGCAGGTGTTTGCCTCGGAGGTGTTTCCCTCAGGCAGCTCAAGAAATGAGGAGAAGCACACAGTTTCCCGAGTGGCCAAAGAGATCCAAAAAGTTCAGACACTCCCAAGCCTAAAACGTGAACCACTCACTGTCAACTGCAACCCCCACAGCATGAAGAGACTGGATTTGGGAAACAGAAACTTTACCCACTCATGGACAAACAGGAAATTTGGCAATGGAAGATCACCATATAGCCCAAAACCCATAAACATTTAAGGAAAATCATAGCCATAAAAGAAAGATGCCAAACTCAACAATAGAAATGATTCCCAAGGAAATGTCAAGTCTATAAAATTAAAACAAAGAGAAGGAGCCTTTAAGAGATGTGCATTAATCCCCTCCATGGAATAAGAAGATTAGCTGCAGAGAAAGTCAGTTAGTCAGTAAGTCAATGAGTCAGTCCGTCTCTCTCAAAAAAAAAAAAAAAGAAGAAGAAGAAGAGTCATCCATGAAACAAGAATGGGCCATTATTCAAAAAAAAAAAAAAAAGAACCAATTAAAGAACCCAGATATGAAAAGCATGACCATTTAAATTAAAAAGAAAAATTTCAGTTGAAGGTCTGAGTAACAGCATGGACGTAACTAAAGAGCAATTCAGTTGCTCAAAGAAATGTCACATGAGTAAGAAAGAGATATCTTAATAGAAAAATGGACAAAGGATATGAATGGATGATTCACAGAAGAAGAAATCCGAATGGCCATTAAAACATATGAAGAGATCCTCAGCGTCAGTGGTCAGCAGAGAAATGCGAGCTAAACCACAGTGAGATTCAGCGTCTGCCTATCTGATGAAAAAAATTAAATGACCGATAGGCCGCCATGTTGGCAGCAGTCTGGGGAAACAGCCTCATGTAGAGTTGGCAGGGGCCTGAATTGGGACCACAATTTTGAAGGGCAATCTGGCAGATCTTTTCTAATTAAAATGTGCATACTCTTCTCTCCAGCAGTTCCAGTCTGAGGGACGCATCCTAGAGAAATACTGCACATGCATCCATAGTGACATACACAGGAAAGTCTCTGCAGCACTGTTTGTGATCGTGAAAAACTGGAAGCCAGGTAAGTGGCTATCAAGAGGAGAATGGGTAATTAAAACGTAATATACATCCATACCATGGAATACGATGGGGCATTTATAAGGATTGATACATGTATTGACACGGAAAGATCTCATAGACATACTTTAATAATAGCCAGCACGTCCTGATAATTTACAAGTGTCAAGTATATTTTTTCATCACTTTAAACAGTGATATCTCATTGAAACCTTACAGGTACCTGAAGAAGTGAGTGCTATTATTAAACCCATGTTACTGAGGAGGAAACTGAGGCCCAAAATTCTGAGTAGTTGCCCAAAGTCACACACAGTAATGAAGTTGGGATTTAAAATTCAGCAGCCTGATCCCAGGGATCATGCTTTTTAAAATTATATTCAATGATTTATTTAGCATGTAAAAAGTCAAGTTGTCCAGCTATATGTAAAGAATTATGCAACTTGTGTGAAAAATAACAAAACTATGTATATAAGTTTCTATGTTACTGCCCAGGAAATACTTAGACAGATACATGGCAGATTAATACTTCCAGGTGAACAATGGAAATGGGGATTTGCAATGAATGAGGCTCTCATTTTGTATCATATTTGATTTTTCTTAAAATATAATCAGGAATTAATTGCGTAATTAAAATTTTAATTTATAAAAGCTGATCACCAGATCCCCAGATGGGCATAGATGTTATATCTCTAAAGAAATGTGTTAGGAATGAAACTGTCAGTCTCTAAAGTTTAGATTTGGAAGAGAATAAAGACCTTCAAAAAACATTTGGTCTGGCCTTTCCGTATAGGAACCTGTCCTGAGAGATGGACATTTACCCTTTGCTTGAAACACGTCCAGGAACGTGGAGCTTATCACTGCTCAA
>CAUYSK010117877.1:0-14525 GCA_963575035.1 Avahi laniger
AATGTGCACCACCCAAATGATGGACATATTTGAAACTCGGACTTAGGGAGGGAGGTGGGGGCAAGGGCAACATATGTAACAGAAACATCTGTACCCCCATAATATGCTGAAATAAATTTAAAAAATTAAAAAAAAAAATGGTTAAGATGGCAAATTTTATGTATATTTTAACACAGTAAAAATAATGAAACATTATACTGCTGTATTTTGGGAACTTCCTGTGGATTTGCAATTATTTGAGAATAAAAAGCTCAAAACAATAACAAAATGGTTTCAGCAAAATCAACATATTCCCATGGAATGTGTCTCTAAAGAGAATGTCAGCTGTCATGTGCAGTAAGCCTTGAAAAATGGGAGAATTTGTGGTTTCAGAAAAGTGTGGCTGCCTCAAAGGGTATGAAGGAGAAGAAAGAACAAAAACAAAACCCAAAACTCAATATACACATACACACAAACATACATGCAGATATTCAGGCATATTAATACATTGAAATACTTTATACGAAAAAAAACTTCCAAGGTTTTTTTTTTTCCTTTGGCTTTTGAGTCCTAAAGCTATTAAAGTATAGTTGGTGTACAGATTACTTTTTAATATTTAAAAATTTTTAACTAGTTCTTTTACATGGTCAATAAATCAGGCTATGATAGGATCCAACTTAGAAGGCAAAAGGTTATATCTGCTAATTTTATGTTCAGAGCATTTAGGGAGAAGTTTTGATTGGTCAGTCATACCATGCAGAGTTTACTCAAGACATAAAATTTACAGAAAAAAATTAGTCATTTTATTTTTACAAGGGTTAACTTTCTCTGATGATTTTGTTTCAAACCCCCAAGAGAATTACAAATGCTGAAAGTTACAATATGTTGTTGTTATAAATGCCCTTGTGAAGGGCACATTGTAAAAACATTTAATTCTCCATTTTTTCAAATAAATTCAATAGTGTGGGAAGCATTATGTAAGTGGTTAATTTTTCCCTACGTAAAAGCTTTTTTCCTCTTAGTTACATAAAATAAAAATTTTAACATCAGACAAAAATGGGCAAAGTTCTTTGTGCAGTTCTAGATTACAGATGGGCTCATGGCTAATATTGTTGCTATTAGACCTAATAATTTACATGACTAAGAGTCTGTAAAATAGGGCAAGCTCATGTTCGTGCTTCTAGACACGGACCTTTTGAAGTAATTGAATATTTATTGATATTGACCATATATACACCAAATACTGTGAATCACACCTGTGATAGTTACCCAAAGGAAAGTCATATGGTACCACAGCACATATAATTAATTGAAAGGAATGATATATACAGTACATTGTATCAGAGAAAATTTCCCTGAGGAAAGGGAGGCTTGAGCCCAGATGTGAAGAATGAGTGAGAGTTCATTAGACCCAAGAGAACTCAAGGCATGTCCATACAAAAACTTGTATGTGCATATTGATAGCAGCATTATTTCTAATAGTCAAAAAAGAGGAAACAACTTAAATGTGCATCAACCGAGGAATGAACAAAGTGTGGTATATTCACACAATGAAACATGATTCTGCCATAAAAGGAATTTAAAGAATGATTCATTTTACAACGTGGATGCATCTAGAAAACATTAAGCTAAGTGAAAGAAACGAGACAGGAAAAGCCACATAGCATATGACTGTCTCTATGAAAAGTCCGTAATAGGCAAATCCATAGAGAAGGAAACTGGATTAGAGGTTGCCAAGACTCTGGCGGGAGGGTGGGGGTGGGGAAACGAGGAGTGATTAATGGGTACAGTGTTTCTTTTGGGGGTGATAAAAGGTTCTGAAATTAGATAATGGGGATAATTGTGTAACTTTCAGCAACACCGAATTATAAACTTTAAAAGGGTGAATTTTATAGTTTGTAAATTATATCACAATAAAGAACTAACTAACCACCTCCCCCCCTCCAAAAAAAACATAAAGGTAATAGCCTGACAAACAAGAGGGTTTGAAAGAAGCCGGCATTGCTTGTGCAGAGGCCGAGGGGCTTGTGGGAGATGAAGCCGGAAGGACGGTGGAGCCAGACCAGGCGGTGCATCATGGGAAGTCAGGTATCTTCTTTTACCCACTCTCTGCTGGTCTCTGTTACTAGACTGATCCTCATCTCCTTTGTTGTGTCTTCTAACCCAGCTCCACCTGACAAAACTTTTTTTTTTTGCCATTTCCCCCATAAAGCACTCTCCTATCAACTCTACCTCCTTATGCCTGAAACATACTGTGTTTGTTTTTGCCTCTTCATCTTTTCCATGTCGTTCCATACCTGTAATCTGGTCTGCTCTGATTACAGGAAAGAGGCAGCACACAGCCCAGAGGGCGGCAGCTGTCTTTCTTAGCACAACACCTGGAGGACCATTTGGGACAAGAGAGATGAGGTTCCTAAACACAGTGCTGATTTGTTAGAAAAAAAGAGCTAACATTCTCTGAAAAGTCACAGAGATTTAGCTTTTGAGGGTTGTAGTTTGAGGATTCTAGGAAAGAAGAGAATGGAAACAGACATCAAGGAAGGACACATCTCTAGAGAGGGAAGTTAGACAAAGACCGAGGGGTCTACGGAGATGGGCGGGGACCACTGTTCAGATCAGACTTGTATTTTCCTTTAGGCACAGTCATATGTATGCCCAGTGTCTTTCTCCTTTCCTACATTGCAATTATCATAGTTAATAGCTAACCCCAAATTTTAGTGAAAAATCACAACCATGACTTAATCATTGATTGTGGGCTGATTCCTGTGGTTTGTTTCTTTCTGGCTATCCTGAAGTTAATATCAGTTTCTGTCAGAACCATTCCAACAGCACAATGCAAGCTGCCTGGCAAACAATGTCTAAGAAGCAGAATACATTCTTTCCTATAAAACGTGTTTATGAGTTCCTTCTAGGTACTAGATTCATTTCTAGGTATTCTGGAGTGTATGAGACAAAATCCCTGACCTCATGGAACTTCCTTCCATATCACTGTCAAATATTCACTGAATGCCTTCTGTTTGCCAGGCGCTGAGCCACACGCTAGAATAGAACAAAAGAAACACAAAAGGGCCTTTAACAAATCTTGCTTAATGGTGCTGCCCATTGCTTTGTGAAAAACTCAGAGTAAACTAGAGTGAGCATAATTTATTGACCAGAACTAAGTTATCCAAGGTCTCTAAAATTGAAGGCAAAGGGTCAATTATGGGTCTCTCCTCTATTAAATGAGAACAATCACCTCTTCTCTAGTATATCATCCCCAAAGCTTGGTGGTGAAGGAAATTTCATGATTGCATTCAGTCCTGCTCATATCAGAGGTCAATCTCCTGAGATATAAAAAAATGAGAAGATGACTTATTTGATTTGGTTATAGATACAGGCTCCATCTAAGGGATTCCAAACAGCTCACATCGGCGCAGTGGGGTTCAATCTGCTTATCTGAAATATGGGACAATAACTGAGCTTTATATTTTATTATGGAAAAACAATGGGATTTTCAAAAATGTTTTTTATTTTGAAATATTTTGAACTTCAAAAGAAGTTTCCATGTTCTTTTCACTCAGCTTGCCCAATGATCATATCTTAGAGGAGTGTAGCAAGCTGTTAAAACCAAGAAATTGACACTGATACAATACTAAGAGCTCAAATACAGACTATTCAGATTTCACCATCTTCAACATGCACTTCTACCTGCTTAATGTTAACTCTATGAAATTTTACCACACATGTAGATTTCAGTAACCAACACCCCAATCAGGACACGAAACTCTCCCATCACCACCAAGAATCACTCTCGTGTTACCTCTTAATAGTTGTACCCTCCCCCAACGCTAACCCCTGGTGTCCACTGGTCTGATCTCTGTCACTACAATTTGGTCACTTTGGGAGTAATAAGAGACTTTTAAAAAATATGAATTCAGTGTTTTCTTCAAAGGAAAACAAGCTTAATTATACTTCAGGATTTTTTTTGGAGCGAGGTAGTTATAATTATTAATAATACTATTTGCTGCCCACAAACTCTATGTTCTTTCTCTGTTCTCCTCCTTTATATTTTACACTTAAAAATCTATGAAGAAAACCCCCTACCCTGAGCTAAGCTATCTCAGGGAATCCAGATTTCTTCATTACTTTGCTGTCCCAGGTTATCACTGAGCCCAACACAGCAGGCAGAAAAGATTAGTGTATGTTTCCCCCAGGTCCCGGAGCTCAGCATGCTCATGCTAGCGCAAGGGGGAAGAAACAGGATGACGAAGAAAAGTCATCTAGAAAGAGTTCTGCTTCAGGTCCTCCTCTCTGGGCCATAGTAGAACAAATGGAAATTTATCTCAGACTTTGGGGATTTTGGAAACCTCCTGAAAGTTAAGACTGAAGATCTTTTAGAGACACTTGCACACATAGCCTGGTTTGCATTCATCTCTAGGTCAATGTGGTAGATGATGTATTAAAACAGTAATTTTAAAAAATTGGATTAAAAAAAAGCCAAACAACAAACCTTAAACTATGAGTATATCCTATGGTGCTACTTCAAGTACGTTCAGTGGAAATTACTGACTGTCATTCCATGGAAACCCGTGTGGGAATAGTCACGATGTTCTATAGCTACCAAATGTGATCCAAAGCAAGATGGGGAAGAAATAATTTCACAAAATGCTATGTCATGTTGTGGAGAAGCTGCCTGAAGAGAAATTCCTGCCAAGTAATGCTGCCAGACATAAGTGTACATACCTAATACATTTCTTTCTATTATTAAAATATTCTGGAAGGCTCTCTATGAAAGGAACAGGTTAAACATGCAGTTCTTTAATTCTGTTCTCTTATATAAGTACAGAAATGCTTCCAGACAGTGAAGAATTAAATATGCAAGCACCAAAGGGTAGGGGAAAATCAGTTAAAGAGTTCTTTAAATGAGTTTGCAATTTTTTCAGTCAACAAATATGTTCAACTTTGGTTTCAAATTAACGAGCATGCAGGGAATGTCTCCTTCTGCAAGCCAGGAAACGCACAACTTACAGTGCTAACCTGTGAAAGCAGAAAGAAGAGGAGACCCTCCTGAAAGTCTGTGGAAGTCGCTCCTTGGCCAATAAAAGGAAAAAATTGAGTCTAGGGAAAGGCAATGGACCTGGCCACCACAGGGCCATCTCCTCTGGGAGCTTGTGTTCTTGTGGAAGCCTTGATCTCGTTTCCTGCCACAGTGCAAAGAGCTAAAAGTTCACTCTGGACTGTACCCTCTGAGAAGTTCTCTGGTTATTTGCTGCGCCTCCTACCTCTGTCGCCTTCTTTCCCACCTTCTTCCTTCCCCACCCTGGTAACAATATCTTCCATCCTCCTCTTGACCTATCTGCTATTTACCCAAACATTAAAGGACTGGTTCAAGTCCCAATTCCTCCCTGAAACCTTTCTTACCTTCCAGCTAACTCCAAGGCTCCTCTGGGGTCCTCTGGGGTCCTCTGGGAGGGGCGTTGCCATTTACTAAATATGCGTCAACAGTCCCGTGTTTCAGTATATATTGTCTCCATGAGGTGAAGAAGGAATTCAAATGAAGATACGAGAGAGCTCAGAAAATTGTCCTGTCTTTGTATTAATATAGCTGGCAGTGATTTGGCCACTTGGTTCTGATTCTAAAGCCCACGATCTTTCATGATCTGTCCTTGTCGTCTGCATCTCTCATTCACAGCCTTTTACCCCCGCTTGGTGTTTTTATTTAATGTTTGATAAATCATTGCCAGATAGAGACAAATTGCTATCTTATCTTGCTATTTAGAGCGTGTTTTAAGTAGAAACGACTCAATAATCATTGCTTGGCAGAATCTCTTCCCTTCCTCCCCCTTTTCACCCAATTCTGGGTTTGCCTGACTAATTCTTTAAACAGTTAAAGAGGCTCCTTCCTCAGACATTTCTCAGCACTAAGAAGCTATGGTGTAAAGTACACCTGAGTGAGAAGGAAATACCCAGCTGTTTACACAGGGTCAGGGAAGCAAGGAGACCAGAGACAGAGGCAGGCTGGGGAGCTGGTCCTGTGGCCACTGTACTGTTTACTGCCGACATTCACAAGACAAGAGGGTTGCAGAGTCAAAGGGTCTTTTGAAATCAACATCCAGTCCTCATACTTTACAGAAGAGAGTCAAAGCCAGCTGGACCAAGTGGCTCATTGCAGTCTGCTAGCTCATGGTCCTTTCCTCTGTGTCTAAGGACCTATCTTCCAAATTACTTCCCCCCACCCCAAAATTATAGAAGCATATATAGTCAATGCCAAAATTGTAAAATATACTGAAAAGTATGAAGAGAAGTATGCTGATACTCCACTAATCCCACTACCTAGTGATAGAGCATTGTGTATATCGGGTTTTGCATGGGTTGGACCCTGCCAGTATTTTTTGCTTCATCTACACTATTTGCTGAGTCTCTAGCATAAGACCCTTGTTTCAGTTCTTTTAAGCACCTTGCTCTTCCCCACCTCAAGTTTTTATCTAAGGTATCCTAATCTTTGTCCTACCTCCCACCCTGCATCTTTCCCACCTCCAGTTGTTCTGCCTATAATTCTCAGCTTAGTCATGTCTTCCTGAGAGAGGGCTGTCCTGATCACCCAGGCTATGCTAGTTTGCCCCATAAACAATTTCCTTGCACTGTATATATTGTGCATGTGAATTTCTCCTCAGCTGTACTCAGCAGTTCTCTACTTATTCTTTCCTTGACATCTTCCCTTCTGATGCTTTTGTTCTTTTGACCTCTAGTGCTAACCACTGTGGCCATCGCCCGCCAAATAGGTGCTTGATAAATGGTTGTGGAAAGAATGAATAAGTACTATTGTGGCTATTTCCTTCCAGTGTTTTCTCTCTTTCCTCCCCCACCTTTTCTCTGTCTCTCTGCACACACACACGTGCACACACACAACACACACTCACACACATCCACTTAGTTACGCTGTTAATTCATTTGAAAAACCTTTATTAAGATCCATGAAATTTTGCATACTGCTTTTTTGTAGCTAACATGGCAATGAGGAATTTAACGCTTCAAAAAGTTTTCTTTTTGCGACATTTTAAAATAATTGCATACAGTAATATATACATGGAATATAATTTACACATTTCCCCTGTATTGGTCACTCTAGATTTTCTAATTTTTCAAAATATGAATAATACTGCAATAAATGTGCAAACAGCTGTTTGCATTTTGGATTCTTTTATGGAAGAATTCCTAAAAGTGGAATAACTGGTTTAAAGGGAATAAACATTAAAAAACAAAAAAAAACACTCTTTCGAAACATGCAGGCAATAGCTTCCAGAAGGGAAGTTTATTCTTGCCCCAGTATTTATTACTTTACATTAAAATGCTGGCCCCTGAATAGTACTGAGCAGTAAAATAGATCTTGACATCTACAGTCATGAGCCAGTGTCACCCCAAAACAACTTAATAGTCAAAACCCTGTTGACCAAACCAATTAAAAATATTTTCTCTCAATCTTTGCTTTTGCCATTCTCCACTCTTTTCTGCCTCTTTAAGCACCTATTCATGCTTCAGATTTGATCAGGTTTAATTCTTACCTCCTCAGTGAAACTCTCAACTCCTTTTGAACTTCTCAATCTGCGTCATTCTCGGGCATATTTGTTAACATTAACGTTAAGGTGCAAATGCCTGAATTTTGTCTTAACATACTTTTCTATTTTCTTATGGTTCTTAGCAGATGGCCTCATATGCAGAATTCCTTAAGATATAAAGGTTGAATGACAGATATGGAGAACTCCTGTCACTTTCAGAATATCTAGCAAGTTCTCATTTGGGGAACTTTCCCTTCCCTGCCTGGTGAAAGCTGACGTTCATATGGCCCCAACTTTCCTAACTCAGGGTTGGACATGATACCTCAATGGGCCAATAAGAGCCCTTCCTAAGATGTTTGGTTGAAGCTTTTGGACAAGGACATTTCTGTTAGGACTTTGGGAGCTGCTGCCCATCTGAGAATAAAATCAACACAGGAGAAAACAGAGCCAAGGTAAGGAGAGAGAACCCTGAAGATATGGTTTGAGTTCCTGAATTCAACTGCTATAAGCCACAACCTCAGCCCTTTGAATTTCCTTCTTATATGATACAGTAAATTCTCCTCCCCTCTTTCTTATTTTCTTAAGTCAGTTTGAACTGGGTATCTGTTACTTTCAATTAATGAGACCTCACTACCACAACTCTATTGTGTAGACACTTAGTGGATAGCAATATACATTGCCAATAAGCATATTATTATCTATTTAGTTGCTATTTTAAATTTAACATTGCTCATCTTTGGAATGGGGATTACATACTAATTACCAGGAAAGGTTAATTTTTGTAAGTTTGTAAGCCCTTAGGAATCATTTTTTATCCAATGTTTACCTCTTGGCCCTGGTTTTCCCCTCAAGCCATCTTGCTACTGTTTGACTTTAAGAAAATGAAAGTTAGTGATTTCAAATTACATTTTAATTATTTCTTTCATAATAAACCAAATTAAATTTTAAAAGCTAAAGACATTTTCTGCTCTTGAACTTAGAGTTGTAGCTTTTAATGAAATCTGCTGCAGTCTTTTTTTTAATTTTAATAAATTTTCTACTTCTCACTATGTGCAGCCTATCTTTTTTTTGAAAAAGATTATCAATGTTTAATTTTGCTCTATTATGATGTTCTTTTTATGAGAGTCACAGAGAAACTTCTCTTCTGCATAGGTATATCTTGGTAATACATATTCTAATTTCACCTCTGACAAACTTTGCTTTAAGCTTTAGGGTTCTAGTCAACTGAATATTTTTCTCCTCTGAGTTCAGTCACATTCTAAATTCAGTAAAAAAAATCTGATTGAAGCCTATCTCTTGAAGAATCATATTAATTTACGAGGTCCTTGTTTTGTAATACAGTCTGTCCAATCCCACTCTATCCACTGAAGCAGCCTTAAGTCATTCCTCATAAGTTTAACCTGACTCTTTTTACCTGAGAGAAGTTTATCAAAACTTTATTAGCCAAAATGTTTCTTCTCACTGTGAATAGAGTCTAGTGTTACTTTCAACAGAACTACCTAAAAGTATTTTTATTGTTTATTCACCACATACACACACACGCATTCAAAAACACAGTACTCAAGTGTGTAAAATAGATATTAAAAATCCCGAGAGAGGACCATTAAGTATTGTGTATAACTTTCCAGACTTTTATCTATATTTAAACACATACACATAATTGAAATTAAACCATACATATTGTTCTATGTTGCCCTGCCCAGCACACACACATTTAGCCCCTCCTGGTTATTTCTGCAATAACAATGCAGATTTACTTCATCCCTTACATGGTAGCTTAGTATTCTACTGAATGAATGTACTATAATATAATCAATCTTCTTCTAGTGGACGTTTAGGGTATTTCTACTTTTGTGTTGATATAAATAACACCCTAATACTATATCTATATTTACATAATTATAAGACAATTCCTTAAATATCTAGTATAAAGATACATTTATTTATGTATCAATTGGAAAGCTTAGTCAATGTAAAAAAAACTTTCTTGTCCTTTTTATTACCTCAGAGATATTTTCTTTGAATAGCTTTTTAAAAATCACTTTTATTTACTGTGTTCTCTTGATAATTTCTATTATGTAGAAGAAATTTGATGTTGTGAAGTTTTCCTCTTTGTCAATTCTATTTCTAAGAAGTTTACACATAAACTTTAGAGAGGCGATATTCCTAGAAAAAATTTACGAGTAGCTGTGTTATCATTTATACTTATAAAAAAGGAAAATCACTAAATATTCAATATTATTTTTCAGCCAGTAAACAAAATATGGACATAAAGAGCTAAGGGTAACGTGAGAAAATACTTTTATCTCAATGCTCAGAGAAAAAAAAGGAAATACACACTTGAATCTAGTAAGATTACCACTGCATCAACTGGCAACAGAAACTACACGAGGAAATATACCAAACTCTTAACAGTTATTACCAAGTTGGGAGGCTTTGGAAGACTCTTTTCCTCCTTATTTTCTGAGTGTTTTTGCTTTCAGCATGCTTTTATAATGGGAAAACTAATAAATATTCTTACTTTAAAGCTAATCATAAGCACCAAATCAACATCAACGATCCACAGGAGTGAGAGAAAGGGCAACATGGTGGTCTGGGAAGGCTCCATTTGAGCTGAGACTTGCAGTTGGAGTAGATGGGTCTGGAAGCAGTAATGGACTCATGCAAGGAAACAGGGAATAAAATGTGGAAAGGCAACCCTGCAAATCACTTAGGCATCTCACAGACATGACCTTGAAATGCCCAGGGGGGTTGTTTCTTCTCCTTTAGAGCTTTGACATTCTATGGCTCTTCATTTCATTTCATTTTTATCTCAGGCAAAGAGAATTTCTCTTAGCAATTTTTGTTTTCTCATATTTTATGCAATTTTAGGCCCTTTGCCAAAAGAACATAAAATGTCAAGGACTAGATTATAAAAAGTTATTTAATATTAATGTTTTTGTTGTTTACTAATAAGGAAAAGATTGTTTTGGCTTTTATTCTTTTTTTATGTGCTTTATTTTTTGCAATAAAATTCTAAAACCTGTTCAACCATCTCCCTTCTTTAGAATACCAAATCTCTTAAATTTAAGCAATAAATAGCTTTTCCCCTGCTTAAAAATTTTAAAAAATTATTAGCGATATCTTTAATCAGGATGAAAACAAATTCATATTTTTATTTCATTATCTGCTTGTATTAGAACTCTAATATGTAATCAAATGACAAAAAACTCAACGTTAAACAGTGTGAGATACAATAACTCGTTGCTTCGTATTCCCAAACTTCTGGAAGGATAAGGAATGAAAACAGATTCAAATGCCCTTGGCACATTCCTTCTCTCCATCTCTTTCTCTCCTTCTTCATCATGCCAGCTTTATTCTCTCAGTTCTTAAGCGTGTTCCCCCACATAAAGTGATATCCTAATAAATAATAAAACTCTGAGCAGACAGACAAGAAGAGACTCTTTCCTGCCAGTTCCTTTTAGAAGAGAACTGAGGAGCACCTCTGATTAGCCTAGCCTGGCTCATGTTCCTATGTCAAGCCAATCCCCACTCTCAGTGAAATGGATATATTAATAACAGGTGATCGGTCTTGGTCTTGACAAGGGATGGGGAACTGTTTTCTTAGAGAAGAGGGGTGTGAGAGTGTGCTGGGCAGATCAAAACAGTCATAGCAACATTTGTATTTTCAAATTTTCAATAGCAAAAGGGAGTTTTAGATTTACTCTATCTGATTCTCCTAAACATCTTTGAAAACATGCTCTCAGGTAGATTTGACTTCAGGTGTGGGAAGCCTTGAATAAAAACACCATTCTATAGATTATAAGAACATTTCTGGAAAAACTGTTGCAAACAAAAAGTACGTGTTAAAGTATTCTACATTTGCACTAAAGAGCTGGTATTTGATAGATATTCAGATTCTCCCACTATAAAACATTGACCCAAATTCTTTATGGAATACTTTAAGTCATCTGTAATTGGCATGTTTCTCAGGTTACCAACCAAACTAATTTGTCCCATAGCAGTTTTAATTCAGCAGACATGAAACCACTTTAAATCTAAAGATCATGTTAAAATAGCCATAATTAAAACTTTATGTTAGAAAAACAAACTCCTTGAATGTACTTTGCCAAGACAGTGGTTTGTAACATTATTGCAAAATAGTTAAGAACCAGGTTTCTATCTCTCGAGGGAAGCTGGGACTCTTCTCTGTTGTTTACTGTCTCAGGTTGCTTCGAGAAGGCAGTAAATGTTGTAAGTAGGTCTTTGATCAAGATGATCTGTCTGCCGGGCTGTCAACATCAAGAACACATTTCTCTGGTGTAAGGCCAAACAATCAGCGATGCAGACAAAAAGCACTCATAATAGATCACATTCTCATCTGAGTCTTACTTGTTCCTGGCTCAGGAAAGCCTTTAAGGCTATTTCTGGCTTCTGCTCAGTGTCTGGATTAAGAACAGACAGAATTAACTATGTTAGGTCGGTGCACTTATACGTGGGGAGTCCTTAAGTGAGAGGAATTTCTGCATCATTTTTCCTTTATCTCAGTGTATTTGGGAGCCTAAATGTTCACTGGGTTATTCTGACAAATCTATTCAAAAGATGTGCTACTACCTAAAGGATATCTTGAGAAATGCTAGCCATTGTTTCTTAAAAAAAATAAATAAATAAATAAAATTAGAGAATGTAAATCCTCTCACATGTAGTTTCAATAAAAATAATGAACCTGCCAGGGAAAAGGCAATATATGCAGTTTTATAAAGTAATATCACATCCATTACACAGAACAAAAAAAGCCACCCTATATTCTGAAAGGGTAGGTGATTTGCTAGCCATAGTCATTAACAGTGGAAGATTTCTGCTTCCACTCGAGGTGGAGAAACAGAAACTGGATTTACCCTCCTGTCTGAAACAGTGGAAAAAACCAGACAAAATCCACGAAGGTGGTTTTCAAGACACAGCACATCAGGCAATGAAAGACAATGGTCTCTGAGAGACAGGAAACAAATGAGGTGAGCCCTGTGATTATGTTAGCTTACGCCTACGAGAGTTTCCAAGCCACAGCACAGGAAGGGAAAACCCGCACAGAGCCTGGCTGACACCCAGGGTTAAGGAGATGGAGCTGAGATTCTGGGAACATCATGATGACAGCATCTTGAAGAGGAGAGAGCTGTACAGAGAGAGAACTTTAGGGATCTGCAAAGGGTTCCTCTGGGGTATCAGCAGAGTAGAGGACGTGCGTGTGTGTGAGGAGCTACCTAACCAAGGCTCCTGGAAAGAATCACCCAAAGGATTCAGGGAAAGATTGCTCTGGGTTCACCAGGGGCTGAGAATAGAGCCAGTTTCCATCGATCACATTGGTCACTTCCATGTCATGAAATGCTTTGTGCCATAGAACTGAGAAGTTTAAGCAGAGGAATATTTTGTTATATCTGATATTTAGATCAAATCCTAACCCAACCAAATGTCAAAGACCTACTTTATAAATATTATTGGTCAGGAGAAATGGGGCTCTTGCATAGGCCATGGAATTGATAATCTTTTCACCCTCGTTTTACAATTTGACAGAGAAGGTAAATAGCCCAAAAAAGTTAGTAGAATCTAGGGTTTTGATTCTCAATCCAACCCATTTCTCTCTTACTCAATATTGTTTCTTCCTACAACTATGACATGTGCTAAAGCAACAACAGTAAACGTAGCATTTCTTCTTATTTGAGCATCAGGCCATCTGAAGTGTTGATACGGACTTGGGGAAGACCACTTTGTAGACTTCTGTGGCAATGTCACTTTCAAAGCATTTGAATTATATAAAGGAGACCACGGTTTTGCAGAGCACACCAGTGGGTACCAGGGCTCCTTCCTCCTTCTTTTACTACATTAAAACCACTAAGATTTTGGAGTCATTTACAAAATAGAAATCTCTTGTAATAAACCTGTGTACTTTGTATTAGATCAAATAGGTGAAGTGTATCATACTGGGGGGGTGGTGTATATTATCTGGTAAAATTAGCAAACATTAATGATTACATTTCTGTAGAACTTTAATGATTTTCTTAGAAAATGTAATGATCATTTTATTCTTAAACTTTAATTTAAGATTTGGGGTAGTAATTCTTATTTTTATACTTTAAGCGGGGAGTGAGACCTACTACCAAGGACAAATATAATCTGCCCTTTTTCATCATCCATCTAAAGCTCTTGAAAAATTTATATAACCCACAGGTCTCTTATCTTTCATTTTTCAAAAGATAATTTCTCACTTGGAACGAGTATGATTCGGAGCTCACACTGTGAGAAGTTCACCGAGACCATTTTTTATTGAATGCTGAGCACTTAGTGGTCTGAGAATAGAGACATTTTCTCCAAGTTGGATAGAAATGACCTTGCAAACAACTTGAAGAGTCACATAAGAAAAAAAAAAGTTAGATTTTGCTTGGATTAAGTCCCTTCAATGAATTACCAACATAAAAAATAAACTTGGTTTATTTCACTCCACAGTTAGTACTACAGTGGCAGTGTGAGCTTTGGGTTTTTATTTGGTCCCCTGCCAATTCCCCTTTTTTCTCTCAGTATAAAACAGAAAACAAATACTATTTCACAGTGGCAGCCCCAGAATGTCTATGGAAAAAGGCACAATGATGGCTGCAGTCTGGTTGGAAAAGGGGCTGGGAATTTGTCATCAACTGTATTTGCTTCACAAGGAAGTTATGCTTAAATTCAAGGGATTCTACAAACAGCAAAGTTTATTAAAGATGCTTTTATTCATATGTTATATATAATATTGAGAAAATATCAACCATTTGTAAATATTTTTATTTAGGGTGCCTTGAGGAAAGCAAGGGTATTTTTAAAGGGGGAACTGATAGGACTCCATAGCCACTGTTTCCTGGGCATTCCACTTAAAAATATTTACTGGATAGTTATACTGTGCCAAACATTGCACTGGGCCCTGGAGATAGAACAGTGAACAAAATACACAAGACACACAAAAATCCATGCCATCGTGGAACTTCTTGCAGCCTTATGGGAGAG